>CAUYQG010067802.1:0-33639 GCA_963574415.1 Tarsius wallacei
GCAGTGGCCGCTCCCGGCCACCGCAGCCTTGACCTGCTGGGCTCCGGCGATCCTTCTGCCTCAGCCTTCCAAGTAGCTGTAACTACAGGCACGTGCTACCATGCCTGGTTAATTTTTTTGATTTATTGTAGAGGTGAGGCCTCGCCAAGTTGCCCAGGTGGGTCTGGAACCCACGGGCTCCAGCAATCCACTCACCTCAGCCTCCCAAAGCGCAGGACTACAGGCTGAGCCACCGAGCCCAGCTTGTTCATCTTTTTAATAGTTTTTATAGGGTTTGTGTCTATGAGTGCAGCACCTAGGAATAAATATATGCATAGATGGCAGTAATATAGTCATACTTTGTACTGTTTCGGTCTCTATTTTAAATAAACCTCTTTTTTTTATCACTTGAAAATTTTTGATAACTATTCTATTCATCCAACATGATTTCATCTAAGATATTATTTATGAACAAAAAGCCAGAACATTTCTTATATCTTCTTATTCAATCTTGAAAATTCCTTTTTGTTTCTCATAATTTTTTCCTGCCAAGAATGCTGTTTCTTTTTCTAGGTCATATAAGACATATTTCAGGATCTAACATTGTCCTTCTCTTTTTGAATAATTAGGAAATACTTGTTTGACTCTAGTTTTCAAGTCTATTTCATCTTCTCTAACCAAATTATACATTTGCATTGGTTTTTCAGAGGGGAGAGGAGAATTCAAGGTTTTCTTTTTTTTTTTTTAATTTTTAATTTTGAAGATGTGGAGTACAGTTCAGGGTTAGGTATACAGATGTACATTATGCAGCTACCCTTGATGATGTGTGCTCCCCCATGGCAGTTTCCTACTACTGCTAATCTCGCCCCTCCTCCCCCCAAACTCAAGGTTTTCTAGGCAGAAAAAGGCCATAAGGGTAACTCACATTGGCTGCTTCCTCCTTCTTAAAAACAATCAATTTCTTACTAATTTGCACACAATAGATACAGTTTATATAATTGCATAAAAATAATTATCTTATATATTCCATTTTAATGAAATATTTGCTGAAAAATCTAAATCATAGAGCATAATATTTAAAATGATCACCTGTGAACCTTTCATCGGTGTTGCTTTCTTCTTTTTAAATTCTTTGCTCTTTTTATTGGTTTTGTTTTATATGTGGGTAGTACTTGTATATGTATTTTTTTCTGTTTTTCTTGGTGCCATAATAGATAATGGTGGTAGACATCAGTGTCCCATTGTTTTCCCTTAGGTGAGTTCATAGTTCCATGGTCTATAGTTGAAGAATATTTGATGTGATGATATGCTTGTACTAGCCCTTCATGTTTGTCCATTCTTTCTGCCACTTCGTATTTGTCCATTCTATCTTGGATGCTGTCTATCATCGCTAACCTGAATCATTTAGGTTTTGAATTGATCTTTATAATCCAGTATTACCTTTTTCCAATTTATTCTCCTTTTTATTAAAGTTGTCTTTTTTATCATGTTACTTCTCTGCCTAGAGCATATTTTCTTATTAGGGTGATATTGTCCCCAGTGAGGTGAAAATAAATTTTGGAAAAACAAAAAAGATTGGATTGTACAGTGGTTTGTAGCCCTTCAAAGGGCTACAGAATATAAGCAGATATGTAGTATATTTACAGCATTTACATTTCATGATGAGGAGGGTAAATAATGAAAAATGGATTGAGAAACACTGCTGCTTGGTCTTAAAATAGTCTAAATTAACATGGCTTTCAAAACCAATTGTAATCTGGACTCGGTTTATTGCTCTAGCCACATTTCTCACTATTCCCCTCCCTCTGAACTGTTTCTGCCAAACTGCATTTCTTCAGTTATGTAAATTAAAAGCACATGTAGGATAACATGGGAGAATATTTTCATTACCATTGGATAAAGATTTCTTAAACAGCACAAAGAAAGCAACCAAGCAGAAGAGAAAGATTGATAAAATTGGATTTCATTAAAATTAAGAACTTCCATTGATTAAAAGGCAGCACTGAATGAAATGCCAAGCCACCCAGTGAGAGAAGATATTTCCCATTCCTATACAAAAAGACAAAGGACTTTTACACAGGATTTGTAAAGAATACTTAGAAATACAGAACACTTATAGCTATGAAGAATTGCAATAAAAAATAGCAAAACACTTGAAAGGCACTTAAAAAGATAATATTCAAGAGATCAGTACACACATTAAATGGAGCTAATTTAGCATTATTAGCAATCAGGAAAATGTAAATCAAAAGTACACTAAAATACCACTGTAATCACCAGAATGATTGCACTTTAAAAGACTGACAGTCCTAAATATTGGTGAGGATCTGAAGCAACTGGAAGTCTCATATATAACTTGTAGTAGTATAAACTAGTACAGTCCCTTTGGATAACTCCAGTATCCAATACAGCTGATCTAATATAGCTAAGGTGTAAACTGTGCTCCAGCAATTCAAGTTCTAGTCACATAACCCAACAAAAGTATAGGCATACATGCACTAAATACATACATAAGAATGTTCAGAAGAGCATGTTTTTAATAACTGATAAAAAATCTATAAACAGCAAAATAGGTAATAAATTGTAGCATTATTTAAACAGTGGTATATAGCATCAAAGAAGATTGAACCATTGCTACATCAGCATCAACAAATCACAAATGATGTTGAGTGAAATAAGTAAGATGTAAAACAATATGTATGGTACTGTTTATATGAAAGTTAAAAGCAGTGAACTGTATGTCATGTCTTTAAATTTTAAAAAATTGCAAAAAAAGAAAAAAGTTAAAAACAGATAGAATTAATATAAAGTAATTGAAGTCAAAATATTGTTTACTTTTATTTTAGTTTGCGAGTTGCGTTCTTTTCTGTACATCAGCTTCAATTAAAAGTTTTCTAAGAAAAAAAAGGATAAGACTTTACTCAGCCCATGCTTTATTCTTCCCCATTTTAACTTCCTATTAAAATCACCAATGAGATTTTTTTTTTAAGGGAAAAAAGTCTTTTTCTCAGAAAAGAACAAAAACTATTATTATTGAAAAATTTTTGTGGAACTGTGTGAATGAGACTGACTTCATGTATGAATTGACCTAATTCAGAATTTGTCATGTGCATAGTGGAAAAACTATCACCAGGAGGATATAAGACCTGCAAACAATCCCAGTTTGGGGCAGCAGTCCTGGAAGAAAAGGCAACTTGTGGGACAATTAGGAAGTAAATCTCCGCCCTAAAATGGCTTGAGGAAATACTGGGACTCGCAGCTGGGATTCTGCAGTAGATTCAATCCTGCCTTACACTTGGCAGGAAGGACCTATAAAGAAAAACTTAAGCTTTGTTGAAATAATTTCTAATGAGGACACCTGTGTTGGCTAGAGAGTGGGAACACAGGGCAAGTTATTGTAATAAACCCCTTTGCAAGGTGATTATGCTGTAGTGATGGCTCTTCACCTATTTCTCACAGTTACTTGCAAGCATCTATAACCAAGATCAACTTGTGATATATGATAAACCCTAATCTTTTTTAGGGATGAAGAAATAAAGAAAAATCACTAAAAAATGAAAACAGTCAGTGGTCTAGAGAATTGTGCCAGTCTGGGAAATTTGAACAAATATTCCATTGTAAAATTGCCACTGAAAAAATCAGAAAGAAAAGTTGTATAAAAGGAATAATTTGAATTCAGGAAACATTATCTTTAGATAGTAAACATGATTTCTGAATTGAGTGGGGGGAAATGGTGGTATACAGCAGACTGACCATTGCAGGGTAACCAAATTTGTAAAGTAGGCAACACCCTTTAGTTAATCTTTCAGAATAAAGGGATAAAAAGATTAACATGAGGTAAATGATAAAAGTCATAAAAGAAAAATCCAAGGGATTCTGTTTAACTGATAATGGACAAAGAAGAAATCAAAATAAAAATTCCCTTTACTTAAAGAAAAACATGAGTTCTGAGAATAAAATATTAGACCAAATTAATTAAAAAGTTGAGGGGAAGCTACATTTAGATATAATGTGAGAAAAGATTAAAAAAAAAAATACTTGACAAGCTTTCAGTGAAAACACAAGCACACAGATGTACACACACCAATGGAGAAAAACATAGAGAGCAATACCAGAGCACAGTCAGAGCTGTAGAGAAACAGCTTTAGAAGGCTGAATGTGGCCACTTCAGTTTATTTTGTTGGATTAGATATAGTACTTGTACTGAAACTACTAAAATTCTGGTTAGGTGTTTTAAAGTATCTTTTAAAATGTAAAAGAGGTGGTACAAAACTGAGGAATTTATGGAGCTCTAAAACTGAGTAAAATCAGGAATTATGGGAGGGAAGGAAGAGTCAAAGCAAATTTTAAAAATGATAAACCTGCCTTAGCATGGATTTACTGTCTGAATTTATAGTAGATGTGTTGTACAAAATACCTAAAGCAAAGAATTTAGTTTTAAGTCCTTAGTTGGAAATATACCTCCATCATCCCTTAGATTGGTGGGCAGAAGCAAAAAACCTAAGACTAAATAATTCCCAAAGACTCTAAGTGGATTATGAGTAGTTCATAACAAAATTTCAACATTCACAAAAGGAATGAGAATCAGTGGAAATAATGGATAGCATGAATAAATCTGTAAAGACTTCAAACATTAGAATGATCAGAAACTGAAAAAAGATAATCAGAAGTTTAAAGAAAAAGAAACAGCTTGGGAACAGAGAATTATAAAAACCCAAATTCAACTTCTAGAAATAAAAAGCATAAATTTAAACACCCAATAGATGGGTTAAACAGCTTAGATATAATTGGAGTGAGATTAATAAACTGGAAGATAGATATGAAGCTCTTCCAATAGAACTTTTTGAGATGATGGAAATATTTTACAGTGTGCTCTGTCCAGTGCAGTAGCCATTTGCACTTGAAGTGTGGCAGTGTGACTAAGGAAATACATTGTTTATTTAATTGGAATTTATTTGGCTAATGACTACCTTATTGGATAGTCTAACTAATGGAGCTTGATATGATTACTGATAAATTACTGATGTACTTTCATCAGTAATTCGGAAGCAGAAGACAGTCTGTAGTTTAAGATTTCTACCCAGATAGCTTTATGAGTTTATATATTGACTTATTTTTTGCTCCAATATATGAAACAGAAAAACATGGCAGTTTTACAAAGAAAGCAATCATCTGTGTGGGTGAAAAATGTAACAGAAATACTTATAAAATGCTGTGTATGTCTGAAGCCATGGGCTTGCTGTATTCCAGGTTCAGAAGCAGGCAGTGGCAGCGGGGACATTACTTCCTGTAGGACCACAGTTCTGTAAGTGCTCTTTTTGGACAGGGAACCAGACTCACTGTGTAGAAGTTCAGGATCTTGGGAATGAAATAAGTGTTGATGCCAGTCACTGCCTGGCCCCAGCTTTAAGAAACTGTGGTAATACAAGATGGCAAGAATATAGATACTGTTTTTGCAACCACAGGATTAGATCTGTAATAGTCCTAAGACCAACATGGGACTAGAACTTGAAAGGTCTACTGTAGGAACTTGTTCCATACTGGTGGTTCTGTAAAGTAGAGGTAACTGCGAAACCACTTATATGATGTATCTGTAGCTCCCGGTTCAGGTCATTGTACTTAGTAAGCGTCCAAATATTTGTAGAACAGATGAATGGATATGCATGGAGAGTAAGCACATTCTTTCAAAGTAAGAACATATCAAAATTTCTAAATACATAAAGTTTAATGCTAAGAAAAGCATCCAACAAAATAGAACATGAATTTACTTTAAGTTTAGGTAAATTTATGAATAGTCTGAAATACACTATAAAAGAAAATAAGTATATTTAGAATGTTCAAGGAAACAAAAGTATAAATTCAGTTAAAACTGAGGAAGAAATAAAACAATATTGAAATGATTGGAAGTGAGAACTATTTAATTGGAAGTCCTGGAAATGAAAAAAAAACATAGCTATTGATATAAAAGACACAGCATATTTGATGTATTCTAGACTGAAAATGGTTGAAAACAAAATTAGGGAAATGGAAGAGGGAACTGAGAAATTTCCCCAGCATGACATAGATTAAAATAGATGAAAGGCAGGTAAGAATCAGGGAGAATAGAATACAGAGTGAGAGGTTCTAAGATTATGTACTGGCAATACAGAAAGCATCTCTGAAAATTGAGACAATAATTAAGGAGATCATAGGGGGAAACATTTGAAAATTGATCTAGGTTAGATTTTCAGATTGGAAGTAAAGTCTCTATACCATGTAAGATAAACAAAGGTAAATTTGTATCTAAATGCATTGAAGCAAAATTACAGAACAATGATAAACAAAATTCAACAGGAAGAGAAAACAGAACACTTAACTAAGGATTGATAATTAGACTGTGAATAAGCTTGTTACTAGCAACAATAATTGCAGGAAAAAGTGGAATTGTAGTTTCAGATTGCTGAGGGAAAATAATTGTCAACCTAGTCTTAAAGTTTTATACTAAGGCACTCAAATAGCATTCACAATAAAAAGGAAATACATGACTGGGCATAGTGGCTCAAGCCTGTAATCCTAGCACTTTGGGAAGCTGAGGTAAGTGAATTGCTTGAACCCACAGGTTCAAGAAAAGCCTGGGCAACCTCATCTCTTACAATAAATTAAAAAAATTAGCCAGTTCTGGCTACTTGGGAGGCTGAGGCAGAAGGATCTCCTGAGCCCAGCGGGTTGACGCTGGGGTGGCCGTGAGTGTGCCACTATACCCAGCCTGGATGCCAACTAAAAAAAAAAAGAGGAAATACATTTTTTAGGAATGCAGACTCCATGCACAGTGAGAAATCCATGTGTAACTTTTGACTCCCCCAGAACTTAACTATCAGTAGCCTACTGTTGGCCAGAAGCCTTACTTATAATGTAAACAGCTGATTAACACATATTTTGGATGGTATATGTTTTATATACCATATTCTTAAAGTAAACTAGAGAAAAAATGTTATTAAGGAAATTATAAGGAAGAGAAAATACATTTACTAGTCATTAAGTGGAGGTGGATCATCATAAGGGTCTTCATCTTTCTTGTCTTCATATTGAGTAACTGAAGAGGAAGAGAAAGGGTTGGTCTCGCTGTCTCAGGTGTGGCAGAAGCAGAAGAAAATTTGCATATAGGTGGATTTGTGTAGTTCAAACCTGTGTTGTTCAAGGGTCTACTGTACTTGATCAATAAGAAAAGAAGAAGCGGGCCGGCCTCGGTAGCTCAGCCTGTAATCCTGTGCTTTGGGAGGCCGAGGTGAGTGGATTGCCTGAGCCCATGGGTTCGAAACCCGCCTGGGCAACTTGGCGAGACCTCATCTCTACAATAAATCAAAAAATTAGCCAGGCGTGGTAGCGCGTGCCTGTAGTTCCAGCTACTTGGAAGACTGAGGCGAAAGGATCTTCGGAGCCCAGCAAGTTGAGGCTGCGGTGGCCGGGAGCGTGCCGCTGCACTCCAGTCTGGGCGACAGAGTGAGACTCCAACTTAAAAAAAAAAAGAAAAGAAGAAGCATGTCACAGCTTGGATTCCTGGAAAGCAGGATTTGAGACAGAGATAAGTGTGCAGGAAGTTGATTAGGTAGTCATCTTGAAATTAACAACTAGCAAGGGGAAGGAAGCAAGACTGGGTAGAAGGAGAAGTTGAGCTGCAGTGCAGTCTCAGTGAAGGCCTCAGCTGACTCGATGGAATCTGAAGCTGGGATGGCCATTAGGGTTGACCCAACTTGCAGTGAGGGTCTTGGATTTTTATTCCTTTTTGTGGATCAATCATTAGAGACAGGCCGTCTTAGGAAGTCTAAGGTGACTCTCTTCAGCTGTAGTAATCCCAGAAAGGCTTACAATAGAGAGTTGTCTGCCGGCAGCATATCCAACAGTGGAAGAAGTCCTTCATTTCATAGCACTCACTATGGAAGGTGTGGGATGTGGAAAAGAGCAATGAGTTTACAAAGGTGAACTGTGTTGTCAAAATTAATTAATTTTTGATAGTAAAAATGAATTTAATTGAGATTGGAGGGGAGTAGTGATTATGATACGGACCAAGATAGATGAGGTAAATACAAACAAATTGAAAATACTTTTGGCAAGATAAAATTCAAGGGAAAAATATCAGCAGGGAAGAGGTTTTTATATACTGATACAATTTTTAGTGAACTTGTTTTAAGTTTTTGGACCAAAGAGCACAGCACTGAGATACAGAGTACAAAAATTGTTTTAAACTTAAGGATAAGTTGATAAAAATTCATATATAATTTACCTCCCAGAATTACTGGATTGCTGGTTTCTCTTGAGTGGTCTCTGCATAAATATGTATAAACATATATTTATGCATTATATTTATAAAAACTTACATATGTACACATACAATTTTATACTTATAATGCATTCATATATTTAACTGTGTAGTGTTCTACCATGCAGCTATGTCATAATTTAGTTAGTTTTCAACAGTTAACTTTTTTCTAATTTTTCACTAGTGATTCTACTTGGAAAATATCTTAAGACTAAATCCTTAGATTATAGGTTGTCTTAATTTTGTGTATGTGCTTTTCTATGTTTAGCAGGCTGTCTGCTTTGTATGTTACTTTGGATCTGAAGGGGAGGGGAAAAACCCTATTTGATTATTTATAATGTACTTCATTTGGATAAATTTGTCTTCATTTTAATAATGTTATTTCTATAATGTTTTAGCCTTACAAAGGATGAATCCAAAAGGCCAAAGTATAAAGAACTTCTGGTGAGTAAGGGACTTTGGGAATTTTAGATACATCTCACCCAGAATTCTCTCAGCATGCTAGTTCACTGAGCAAACAATGGGCTTCTCTGTCATAGACAAACAACTTGACCTTATTAAGTGTTTTTTCCCCAACGTTTTTAAACAAAGATACTTAGAGAAAATTTATAGTTGTAATTTTCCTACTAATTTACTTGCTAAATTCTCATGGAAAATTTTGGTTTTAACATGTTGTGAAAATTACCCTCAAATAATTCCAACTTTCACTTTAAGGAACTATATTCCACTGTCTAGTCTGTATATATGTAATGCACACATAAGAAAACTTAGTGAAAGATTTGTGCTTATTCTGCCTTCATTAAAACTCACATGCAAAATTACATCATATGGCCAGTTCATGTTTCTTTGAAAGTTCTCATTCATCCTATGAAACTTGGATGTTTTAAGGTATCTATTAGATGCAATATTGTTCTAGGCAGTGAAAAAAGTACTTTGGTTTAATAATAAGGGAATATTTTTCGAAAAGACCCATTTGTTTGTCACATTTAGCTACTAGCTTTCCGGGGATATTAGGTCAAACTTATGGTCAAGTAGCAATGATTGTAAAAATACTCAGTCACCATACTAAGAGAAGCTGTGAAAGAAAAATATTATCAGAGATGGATTATAAAAAGGTGGGTTATGAAGCAGATACTAGGCCCATAGTCTCTGGAGAGTGTAGGACAGAAGCCCATAGGGCAAGTTTTCATTGGGCCTCTTTTGGAGTATAGGTCAGAAGGATTGAAACTACATGTAGGGGAAATAGAAGATTGGGATTTATGTCTGTGCTCTAAGAGGAATAGCAACTACTATTCATTTAGTTATTCTTGACTCAGATGGTGTGGAAGGCCCCAGCTGTATTTTGTGCTGAGGAACAACTTCACTCTCTTCCTTAACAACTACAACACATAAAAGATTCCAGACCTCACTTCCAGGGTGGCACCTCCAAATCATAACACTGTGTATCGTATCTAGCCACACACATACCCATTAACATATCTGCATGAAATCAAGGCTGTATTTGCCTATCTGAACTAGTGGTGCTTCAGCATTTTATAGCCATGAACCTGCGGTTCTATGCCATATAGAAACCAGAAAATGTTCAGTTTGGGCTTGAATACAAACTTTTGATGTCTTCCTTCTTTTATTCTGTTTTCAATTTTCTTGCAGAAACATCCCTTTATTTTGATGTATGAAGAACGTACCGTTGAGGTCGCATGCTATGTTTGTAAAATCCTGGATCAAATGCCAGCTACCCCCAGCTCTCCCATGTATGTTGATTGATACCGCTGCTACATCAGACTCTAGAAAAAAAGGGCTGAGAGGAAGCAAGACGTAAAGAATTTTCATCCCGTATCACAGTGTTTTTATTGCTCGCCCAGACACCATGTGCAATAAGATTGGTGTTCGTTTCCATCATGTCTGTATACTTCTGTCACCTAGAACGTGCATCCTTGTAATACCTGATTGATCACACAGTGTTAGTGCTGGTCAGAGAGACCTCATCCTGCTCTTTCGTGATGAACATATTCATGAAGTGTGGAAGTCAGTACGATCAAGTTGTTGACTGTGATTAGATCACATCTTAAATTCATTTATAGACTCAAAACCTGGAGACGCAGCTACTGGAATGGTGTTTTGTCAGACTTCCAAATCCTGGAAGGACACAGTAATGGATGTACTATGTCTGAACATAGAGACTCGGGCTTGAGTGAGAAGAGCTTGCACAGCCAACGAGAGACACATTGCCTTCTGGAGCTGGGAGACAAAGGAGGAATTTACTTTCTTCACCAAGTGCAATAGATTTACTGATTTGATATTCTGTTGCTTTACAGTCACAGTCGATGTTTGGGGATCGATGTGCTCAGCCAAATTTCCTGTTTGAAATATCATGTTAAATTAGAATGAATTTATCTTTACCAAAAACCATGTTACGTTCAAAGAGGTGAACATTAAAATATTGAGACAGGACAGAATGTGTTCTTTTCTCCTTTACCAGTCCTTCTGCTCTTCATTGGGAAGACTCAGGAGTCTGCCACTTGTCAAAGAAGGTGCTGATCCTAAGAATTTTTCATTCTCAGAATTCAGTGTGCTGCCAACTTGATGTTCCACCTGCCACAAACCACAAGGACTGAAAGAAGAAAAAAAGTGCGGAGAGCAAAGTTTACAGATGTTTTTAATTCTAGTATCTTATCTGGAACAACTTGTAGCAGCTATGTATTTCCACTTGGTCCCAAGCCTGATACTTTAGCCATCGTAACTCACTAACAGGGAGAAGTAGCTGGTAGCAATGTGCCTTGATTGAGTAGATAAAGATTTCTTGTAGGCAGCAAAAGACCAAATCTCAGTTGTTTGCTTCTTGCCATCACTGGTCCAGGTCTTCAGTTTCTGAATCTCTTTCCCTTCCTCTATGGTCTGTTGTCGCAACATGACTTTGCTTAATCCAATGTTTTGCCTTTTTTTCTATATTAAAAACCTATATAATTACCAGGGATGTTCCTTATCAAGGATTTTTAGCCCCACATCTCCCAAATCCTCTATTGTTTAAAAGGCTGAGAATAATGATGCTCAACTGATGTGATAGGTGATGAAGAGGCATCTTTTCTAGAGACACGTTTGGCCAGATGAGGATCTGAAATGGCAGTCTTTTAGATAAGTTAATCACCTGCTAGAATCTCTAGTAGCTCACCATCATTTCTTAGAATTGGAATTCTACCAGCAAAACAAACAAACAACAAAAACAAAATGAAAGACAGAATCCCTAGAGCAGTTCTAAGAGGCCATTTAAGTCTTATCTTTTGCTGTGCTTTTTCACTTACCTAGCCAGGCTCTCATTAGGTTTTGCTCTGGCCTCCCTGGCACTGAGTGAACAGTAGGCTTTGAATGACAGTTAAGCAGCACCGTGAGTGGTTCAAGCACACTGGAGTATGAAACAGCCATGGTCTGAGAAGCAGGTGATGCCATTACAGAACCAAATCGTGGCAGGTATTGCTGTGTCTCCTCTCAGAGTGACAGTCATAAATATTGTACAACAATAAAGGGAGAATGGTGCTGTTTAAAGTTACATCCCTGTAAATTGCAGAATTCAGAAATGATTTATCTCTTTGGTCCACTTGCCTAATTTCCCTATCTTCTCCCCAGTGACATCCTAAACCTTAGACTTCCCAGTGTTCTGAAAGGAGGCGTTGCTGTATGTCTTCCTTCAACCACACCCAAGCCATCATCCTCCATTGCTCCCGGGGACTCAAGAGGAATCTGTTTCTCTGCTGTCAACTTCCCGTCTGGCTCAGCATAGGGTCACTTTGCCATTATGCAAATGGAGATAAAAGCAATTCTGACTGTCCAGGAGCTAATCTGACCGTTCTATTGTGTGGATGACCACATAAAAAGGCAATTTTAGTGTATTAATCATAGATTATTATAAACTATAAACTTAAGGGCAAGGAGTTTATTACAATGTATCTTTATTAAAACAAAAGGGTGTATAGTGTTCACAAACTGTGAAAATAGTGTAAGAACTGTACATTGTGAGCTCTGGTTATTTTTCTCTTGTACCATAGAAAAATGTATAAAAATTATCAAAAAGCTAATGTGCAGGGATATTGCCTTATTTGTCTGTAAAAATGGAGCTCAGTAACATAACTGCTTCTTGGAGCTTTGGAATATTTTATCTTGTATTCTTGTTTGAATTCCTCCTCTATTTAAGATATATACATGGAATCGAAGTGTTTATGTAATAGTTCTATCCTTTTGCCTGCAGGTCAGTTGTAATAAATCTAGGATGTGATGATGACTTTGTAATTTGATTTTCTGAAGTCAGATTCTGAGAGGGGAAAATCAAGTACATTACATTAAATTATTTGTGCATTTCACATTGGGGAAAAATTATATTCCCCCAGAAGTGTTTATGGCTTCTTTCTTTTTCTCCTTTTTTCTCGTGACTAGTCTCTTTGCTTATCCTTCTTGAAACCACAGATGTAGCTGTAAAGCACACTTTGCCTTTTGTTAAAGCCAGTGATTCAGAGTCTCTTCCAGTTTGTTGCTTTTTTGGTTGCCCTAACCTACCCCAGCTTTCTTAATGCTAAGGGGAGGGGGTACAATTCCTCACCCTGTATCATGGTGAAGAGGTACAACTTGTAAGAACCCCATCTGGTTGGCCCTGTGTATGGTTGTCAGTCATGCTTCTGGTGTGCTGCAGCTGCCAGGTGAGCATTAGATCTCAGGTTAGATACTGGGTTTTGATCACTCTCTGTTACCTTTGAGGGGTAGGGAGGAGATTTGTGGGTAAAAGACCCATGGGGGTCAGATCTTGGAAGTTTATGGTTGAGAGGATAATGAAAGTGAACAAAAAGCCATAGGAGCCTTTTGCAGCTCCAGCACTGAATTTATCTGTCATGCTACCACTTCCTGGTTATTGATCAGATACTGATGGACTGGATCATATAGTAATTCAGCACCTTGCCCTTTTCCAATGCTTACTCCTAAAAAATCTGAGATGCCATTATAGAACCAGATGTGGTAAGTATCAAATAGTTTTAAGAGAAGGGTGTGAATGCAGGAATCCTGGCCTCTCCAGCTAAGCCTCAACAGCTAAGGGAAAGAATACCCATGGGGTTTCAATACTGAGTGGCATGGGAGAGATAATACACCCTCCATGTTTCATAAGACACTCCTTATATTTGATCCCAACTACATCCTACCAATGTCAGGTGGTAGTATCATATGAGGAAAACAAGGTTCTGAGAAGTGAAGTTCTGGTCTAGGGAGCAGAGCTGAGATTCAAATCCAAGACTATGACACATACCTTAAGAAGTCACATTAATTTAAAAACACTGCTATTAAGAAAGTGTTGTGGAATTGAGAAGTAGAAGAATGAACTGTATTTGGGATAATTTGTTCATAAACATGACCATGGCCTGCTTTGTTGTCTTGGAAGTGATTTAAAGATTGAGGTTCTGAGGTCTACAGTGGGGCTTAGTGGTCTATACAAAGGCAGCTGTGTGGTTACCTTAAACTAACCAGAGAAACTCGTAATTTTTTTTTTTTTTTTTGAGTTGGAGTCTCACTCTGTCGCCCAGACTGGAGTGCAGTGACCGCTCCTGGCCACCGCAGCTTCAACCTGCTGGGCTCCTGAGATCCTTCCTCCTCAGCCTTCCAAGTAGCTGGAACTACAGGCGCGCACTACCACGCCCGGCTAATTTTTGATTTATTGTAGAGATGAGGTCTCACCAAGTTGCCCAGGCAGGTCTCGAACCTGCGGGCTCAGGCAATCCACTCACCTTGGCCTCCCAAAGCACTGGGATTACAGGCTGAACCACGGAGCCCAGCCAACTCTGGCAATTCTTAAACACAACACCTGAGAATGCAAGGTAATGGATGCCTGCATTAGCATGATAATGTTATGCAGCAATCACTGAGAATGGGAATTAGGCTGGAAAGGAACTTCAGGTTTTTCTTTTAGTGTTAAAATGCCCTTTCATTTACTGATTCTTTTCAACTGTCTTGGCTGCAGAGAATAAAGGACATACAAGGTCTTGATGTTATCCTTGAGACACTGGCTGGAGGTCTGATGGCTTTATGTCTCCACCTCTTGGCCAGGACTGTATATACCACTCACATCGTAGCACCTGGATGTGTTGCTTGGGATATGAGGGGCAGAGTATCCAAAGACTTGGTCTTGAACTTACACTTAAATACGTTTCGTTAAGTGGCTGAGGGAAAATCTAATCAGCAATAACTCTTAGGGTGAACTTTAAGAACCACATATAATGGAAAGTTAGTATTAGATTACATCATTTAAGGAATACCTATAATATTTGAAACAATCAGCTTGTCTGTCTTCTGGGAATTTACTACAGACCAAAGTGGTATGTTTATTTCTTGGGCCCTCCCATCTTTTAGATAAATGAATATCCAGAAATTATCATCTCAGATATTGAAGTCATAAGGATCACTGGTTCACTATGTGTTTTGTTTTTTTTAATGTTTATTTCAAAGATGTGGGGTACAATTCAGGGATACAAATGGTCATTATGCAGGTACCCTTTCTGATGGGGTGTGCCCCCCTCCCCTGGCAGTTTCCCACTTCAGTATGTTTTTGATAATATGTTTTGTTTTTCTGAAGATATGCCAAAATGTATTTATACTTAAATGTCAAATGTAGTCCTGCTGTTTAAAAATGGTCAACCCAAAAAGCATATAGTCACAATTGACTAATTATAATGTATAATAAGCCCAATTTCTGTCTGTATTTGAAATTTCTAACTACATAACGCATTTTGCTGAAGAACTGTATATACTTATACCCAGATTTAATGTGAACACCACTCTCTGAGGTAGCTAGGGAGGATATTGTAGTCTCAGCTCTACACACAAGGTAACAGTACTAAATAATTGGGTAATTTGCCTGAAGCAATATGTTAAGAGGGTATATAGAGCCCAGGATTCTTCTCATGAAACGATGCTTCCGATGACAATGCGATTAATTACAGGGTTGGATTGTAAAATGACTAGACTTTTTTTTCTAAAGAAAGACTTATTACATGATTTCTGCCTGCTTCACAGACTGTATGTTTATTCCAGTCCATGGAATTATTTTCCTTTGCAAAAATGCCTTTAGCACATAATTTAGAAGCAACATTACATAATCATTTCTGTTCACTTTTGATCCCAAATGCTATTTCACAGCTTGCTTTTTTATTTTGTTCATATTACTTGATTCCAACCCACTTTTGTCTTTTTCTAGAAAGTAAATTCATTTTCAAATTATGGATTGCTTAATTCAAGGGCAGACAATGTATAAAAAATTGTTAGGATGAGCTTTTGTTCCTGAAAATGCCAGGGCCTTTCTTTAAAACTTACTTTCTGATCAGTTCTTTCTCTTTCACCTTCCAATTAGAACCAAGTTCTTTTGATTATATTCCTTAATTTTCTTTAGTTTCTTCTGTTCCTCTCTATTCCCATTGCCATTACACATTTCATTTCTCACCTTGAGTTTCTGCCTGCTAACTGGTCTTTTTGATTTTGTTCCCCTCTAACCCATCCCTACTACTATATTTAGTGTTTCTAAAGTGCTACTCTAATGTCATTCTTCTGCCTAAAATTTTTTAACAGGTCCCTGGGAAAAGCAAAATAAAGGCTAGACCTTTGTGTTTTTAGATGCATAGTTTTATTTGATCCTGAACACATGGATAGGGACTATTATCTATTACCTACATTTTAAGGAGAAGGAAATGGGCTCCCTGTATTTGGTTTCTTGCCCACTATTACACAGCCAATGAGAAATCTAGAAGGGTTGAAAATAGGGCATAAGTTTGAAAAGGTAAACAGCGTTATAATCATGTAGGGAATTGGTACATCATGCCAACAGTGTTAAGTTTTATCTCATAAGTGCTGGAGAACCATTTGTAATTTTAAGCAAGGAAATGATTTTTATCTAAATGTACTTTAGAAAAATCAGTAACTATGTAGGTGGAAATGGAAATGGAGAAAATTGAAGACCAATTAGGAAACTTATAATATTTTAGTCAAAAGAAATTGGGAAAAATAAAGTAGTAGAATTGGGAATGAAGAGGAGAGAATTTAAGAGATACTTAGGAGGTAAAATTAGCCAGATTGGTTCCTGATCAAAAGTGGAGTCAAAGAGGGGTTGGAGAAGCCTGGAATAATGTTTATGTCTATGCAACATTTAATTGCATTGAGTTACAGTTATTTGCCTCTGCTCTTACTTGGCGTTGAGTTACTTGAAATCATTCTTAGTCATCTTTATGATCCAGTGATGTAGTGAACCTAGGCTGTCATATCATGATAGTGCTTTTCTATTGGAGAGGACTATATTCCTGAGTTTATCACACCATTTCATTTCATTCTATTGTGCCTAGAATGCAAAATAAATTGGATTTATATATAAATTGGATTTATATATCCATGACTTACTTCTTTTAAAAGGAAATAAGAATGGCTTGTAATTGGGACTGTCCTACCCCATAGTCAATAGTTTGTGACCAAACTTTAGGTTCTTTGTAAACACAACTGTCAGCCAGTAAGAAAGTACTAGTGACTTCTGACATGTTGCTAATTTAGATGGCATTAATTATTCTCCCAATTGGAGTAACTGCATTGGCAATTACAATGTAAAAGTATTTCTTTGTAAATGTTTTCATGAGCTGGCACAAAAGTAAGGAATCTTCCAAGCTCCCACATAAATAGAAACAGGAACTTTTAATTTCAACCCATTTTTGCCTTTTTTAGAAAGAATGTCTATTTCCAAAGCATGAAGAGTTGCTTCAATTGAGGACAGAAAAAAAGTGTTAAGAACTTTCTAGCATCAATTTTTGTTCCTGAAGATGTCAGTGTTTTTCTTTGAAACTTGCCTAACCAAGTGCCAACAATTAAGTCTCTTGTGCTGAGAGTTTCTGCTGAACCCAGGAAGCTTTGAGTTTTGGGGGATATCTAATAGAAAATCCTCCAATAGAGCTGGGATCCCAAAGGGCTAAATACAGAGTGTTGTAGGAAAAGAAATAAAGGTACCAATCTGTTGGAGGTGAATTGAAACGTTTTTGCCTTCATCTTGGCACTTGGTGGAGGAAAAATTTTAAAAATCTCCAAGAATCCATAACCACAGGTTAACTTTTATGAGGGTTCATGGTTGGAATCACTACCTTGTTGGTAAAAAAATTCTCCAGCAGAGAGAATTTAAATGGACCTAAGTTGGTAGTGTCCCTAGGTGACTGGAAGTAGCAAATCAAAGTCATCTTCAGAGAAACTCTCTTTCAATTCAGTCCTCAAAGAACACTCACAGGAAAGGTTCAAAGGAAAATGAATAGTTCACAATAAAAAAATCACAGGATACAATGGGTGGAAGCAGTGATAGTTATTTTGAATTTTCATATATAGAATATAAAATAAGTGTTTAATATGTTAAAAGGAAAGCTTGAGAATAGGAGCCAGGAAAAAGGACTATCAAATCTATTAAGAAAGAAAAAAGATCCTATAAAACTTCTAAATTGAGCAATATAAAAGTGAAATCATAAACACAGTGACTGGTGTGGAGGAGATTGCTGGTTACCCACCCCCATCCTGACACACCAAGTTTTCATTCTCTTCCTCCTTTTAGCAATGAAAATGTGAATTTTATCTGGGCAAGTACTTGCCTAGCTAGTGACTGTTCCCACTCCTTCACTTTTATTTAGATAACTTGGTTAGTTATTAATGAATAATCATGTAATGGACACTTGTGAAAAGTTATAACTTTATCAGTAACCTGTGTCTGACCATGCGTTTTGCTCACTATCCCGTTTTCCCACCTTTCCTGACAAAAGGTGGTCATCCTCCTAAATCCCTCTGGTCAAATATAGATAGAGATATATTTTGTGATTGACAAATGTACATATTTATGGGGCACGTGTGATATTTTGATACATGCATACAATGTGTGATGATAAAATCAGAGTAATTAGGATATCCATCACCTCAAACATCTATCATTTCTTTGTGTTGGGAACACTTAAAATCTTCTAGCCATTTTGAAATTTACAATAAATTATTGTTAACTATAGTCACTGTATTTTACATCAGACACTGGAACTTATTCCTTCTACTTTTCTACCCATTAACTGACCCCTCTTCATCCTCCCCTCCCCACTACATTTCCCAGCCTCTAGTAATCATCGTTCTATTTTCTACCTTCATGAGATCAACTTCTTTAAAAAATCTCTCACACGAGTGAGAGCATGTGATATTTGTCTTTCTGTGTCTGGCTTATTTAACAGTCTCCAGTTTTGTCCATGTTGCTACAAATGACAAAATTTCATTTTATGACTGAATAGTCTTCCACATTTTCTTACTCATTCCATTATCCACTTTTTTTTTTTGCTTTGGTTACCTGTGTTTTTGAGGTCTTCCCCTAAAAAAATCTTTGTCCAGACCATTGTTCTAAGGTATTTTCCCCAATGTTTCATTCTGAGTCTTAAGTCTTTAATCCGTTTTGATTTTTTTATGTGTGTATGCTGAGAGGAGTCTAATTTCATTCTGCATATAGAGATTGCTGTTGGTGTATAGACATGCTACTGTTTTTTCATGTTGATTTTGTATTTTGCGCCTTCAATGAATTAATCCATCCTAATGACTTTTTGGTGGCGTTTTTAGGTTTTTCTAAATATAGGATCATGTGTTCTGCAAGCAAAGATAATTTGACCTATTCCTTTTCAATTTGGATCCCCTTTATTTCTTTTTCTTGCTTGATTACTCTGGTTAGGACTTTCAGTACTACTACACTGAATAAAAGGGATTAAAGTGGGCATCCTTGTTTTGTTCTGGATCTTAAAAGAATGCCTTTCAATTTTTTCCTGTCCAGTGTTATGTTAGCTATGGGTTTGAGGTGTGTTCCCTTCTATACCCAGTTTGTTGAGTGTTTTAATTATGAATGAATGTTGAATTTTACCTTCTTTTTTCCAGCGTGTATTGAAGTGATCATATGATTTTTGTTCTGTTAATATGTACCACAAGATATAACATTTTTAGTTTAGGTTTTTATATTTTCTCAAAAGATCATGTCTGTAATTTTTTTTTATTTTTCTCCAAATATTTCTGCTGCTAAGCTTCATAATGTTTTTTATAGCTGTATTATTTCATTGCATTTTTAATCCACTTTCCCATTAATGACCATTTTGATTATTTCCAGACTTTTCTCTCGTGACCATTACTGCTATGAATGTTCTTGCATATGTGTCCTGTTATATGAAAGTCACAGTTTATTTTGATATCTATACCCAGGAGTCAAATTGTTGAATCATAAAGCATGTGAATATTCAACTTTAAGAGGTGATACCAAATTGTCTTTTCCACCATTTGGTATTCTAGACTTTTAGTTTTTCCAGTTGAAGAAATTTAGATGATATTGCATTGTGACTTTGAAATGACTTTCCCTGATCATTAATGATAAGCATCCTACATATGTTTATTAGCCAGATAGGTTTCCTCATTCATGTTTCTGCTCATTTTCCCATTAGGTTATTATTCTTTCTTTATTGATTTGTTACTATAATTTATATATTATTGATACAAATTGTTCATAGGTATGTGTATCTTTTGATGAACACTAGATATGAACATCAATTATTTAAACATCAATTTGTTAAAATTCATGGGTTTGTATCTTCTTTTTTGTTTTGTTTTGTTTTGAGTTGGAGTCTCACTCTGTCTCTCAAGCTGGAGTGCAGTGGCATGCTCATGGCCACCACAGCCTTGACCTGCTGGGCTCAGGTGATCCTTCGCCTCAGCCTTCCAAGTAGCTGGAACTACAGGCATATGCCACCAGGCCCAGCTAATTTTTTGATTTATTGTAGAGATGAGGTCTCACCAAGTTGCCCAGGCTGGTCTCAAACTCATGGGCTCTGGCAACCAACCCTCTCACCTCAGCCTCCAGTGCTGGGATTACAGGCGTGAGCCACTGTGCCAGGACTTGGATCTTCTTTTTTACTTTTTTTTTGAGTTGGAGTCTCAATCTTGTCACCCAGGCTTATGGCCACCACATTCTCGACCTGCTGGGTTCAAGTGATCCTTCTGCCTCAGTCTTCCAAGTAGCTGAAACTACAGACGCACGCCGCAACGACTGGCTAGTTTTTGTGATTTATTGTAGAGATGAGACGAGGTCTCACCAAGTTGCCGAGGCTGCTCTTGAACCCCTGAGCTCTGGCAATCCTCTTGCCTCGGTCTCCCAAAGTGCTGGGATTACAAGCTGAGCCACTGTGCCCGCCCTAGAATTTTCTTTAAAAGATAAAATAAGATTTTAATCCCAAGATTTAAAAAATATTCCCTTAATATTTTTTACTGAGAGTTTTAAAGTTTTCCTCAACTTTCAAGTCCTCCATACATTTGGAATTGATTTTTGTAGATGGTGTGAGGTAGGAATTCAGTTTTGACATTTTCATGTGGTAATCATTTTTTTTCCAGTTTCACTATAAAACAGTTAGTCTCTCCTTTTCATACTGATCATACATTCCACCTTTATCATGTAAAAAGGCTCCTAATATGCATGGGGTTTTAGGCTCTCAATTGTATTCCATTGGTCAATTTGTCTATCCCTGCCCTAATATCACACTGTCTTTATTACAGCTACATAATAAATTCTGATGTCAGATACCCTGCTCTTCTTCTTAACAGGTATCTTGGTTATTCTTGGTCCTTCCTCATATATATATTTAAAACAGCTTATTGAGCTGTAATCCACATGCCAAACAATTCAGCCATTTAATGTATACCAATTGATAGTTTTTATTATATTCAAAGATATGTGCCACCATCATCACGGTGAATTTTAGAACATTTTTATCACTTTAAATATATACATTTATTTAGCTGTTATCCCCGACAAACTTCCCGCCTTCCCATCCCTGCCCAGCCTTAAGCCATCACTAATGTACTTTATGTCTCTATAGATTTCCCTGCTCTGGACTTTCATACAAATGGAATTATATAATATGTAGACTTTTTTGATTGGCTTATTTTATTTAACATGTTTCCAGAGTTCACCCAAGTTCATCTAAGTACCAAGTATTTCATTTCTATTTTATGACTGAATAATATTCCACTGTATGAATATACCACATTTTGTTTTTTTATTTGTTGATGAACATCTGTGTTGTTTCTACCTTTTGTCTTATGAATGATGCTGATATAAACATTCATGTGCAAGTTTCTGTGTAGACATATATGTTAATTTTTCTTGGATGTCCAGAGGAGAGAATTTTCTGGGTCATACAGCAACTCTGTATAACTGAGAAACTGTCAGACTGTTCTAAAGCAGCTACACCATTTTATGTTCCCACTGCCTGTATATGAGGGTTCTGATTTCTCCACATCTTTTTTATGAGTTTTATAATTTTAACTCTTACATCTAAGTCTTTGATGCATTTTGAGTTAACTTTTGTATATGACATGAGGTAAGAGACCAACTTTATTATTTTGTTTGTTGCTATCCATTTTTCCATCGCCACTGTTGAAAAGAGTATTCTTTCCCCATTGAATAGTCTTATTTCTGTTAACAATAAGTTTGTCATATATATGAGTTTATTCTGGACTCTCGATTCTATTCCATTTATTTATATGTCTATCCTGTGCTAGTACCACACTGTTTTAATTACCATTACTTTGCAATAGGTTTGAAAATTGGGAAATGAGAGTCATTCTACTTTGTTCTGTTTCAGGATTATTTGGCTAGTCTGGATCACTTGCAATTTTATGCAGTTTTTAGAGTAAAATTTTTCAATTTCTACAAAGAAGTTAGCTGAGACTCTTGTAGGGATTTTATTCAATCTCTAGATCAATTTGGGGCTTAGTTTATCATTTTAACAATGTTAAGTCTTCCAGCCCATGAAATGGGGTGTTTTCTATTTATTTAGATCTTCTTTAATTTCTTTCAAGAATGTTTTATAGTTTTTCAGGGCATAAGATTTTCATTTCTTTTGTTAAATTCATTCCTAAATATTGCATTTTATTTTTTGATGCTATTGTGAACAGAATTGTTTTCTAAATTTCATTTGTGGATGTTCATTGCAAGTGTATAGCAATACAATTGAGTTTTTGATATAGGTCTTCTATCTAACAATTTTGCTGAATTCATTTATTAGTTCTAATAGTTTTTTAAAAAGTAGATTTCTTTGGATTTTCTATATACAATATTATGTTACTTTCAAATAGGGATAGTTTTACTTCTACCTTTCCTATCTGGACACTATTTATTTACCTATCTGTTTTGAATTGGAGTCTCACTCTGTTGCCCAGGCTGGAGTGCAGTGGCATGTTCATGGCTACCACAGCCTCGACCTGCTGAGCTCAGGTGATCTTTCTGCCTTTGCCTTCCAAGTAGCTGGAACTCCAGATGTACACCACCACGCCTGGCTAGTTTTTGTGATTTACTGTAAATATGAGGTCTCTCCAAGTTGCCCAGGCTGGTCTCAAACCCCTGAGCTCAGGCAATCCTCTCACCTTGGCCTCCCAAAGTGCTAGAATTACAGGCTTGAGCCTCCGCACCCAGCCTATTTATTTTTATTGCTGAATTTCACTGGTTGGAATTTTCAGTACACTTTTGAATAAAAGTCATGAGAGTGAACATCTTTCTCTTCTTCCTAATCTAAGGGGAAAAATTGTTAGTATGTCATCATTAAGTATGATGTTTGCTGTGGGTTTTAATAGTTGCCCTTTCTCAGATTGAAGTTGTTTCTAGTCCTAGTTATTTTGGTATTTATTTATTTATTTATACCATAAAAGGGTGTTGAGTTTTGTCAAATAATTTTCTGCATCAATTGACATGATTGTGTGATTTTTGTTATTCTGTTAATGTGGTGTATGATACTGATTTTTGGATATTGAAATAACCTTAAATTTCTGGGGCATAAACTGTTCTAAAACTAACGTAATCAACTTGTGACTCCTTTGTAAAAACAGTGTGTCAGATCCATGTTTGGTATTTATTCTGATCTTAACAGAGATTCTCCCAGCTGTCTTATTCCCTAGCTTACTCCTACAAACTACCTTGCCTCTGGTCTAGGCTGTATCTTCATTAAATTTCATGAATTTATCTTATTATTCTTTCACTGCAGCTTCCAGTGTTCTTGAGAGTACCCTTAGCTTTGAACTTCTCCATGCTCTGTTGTAAATGAGGTAAAGTCCTTTGAGGAAAAAAAAATAGCTATTTATTGTACAGCCTGTTTTTTCTCTCAAGTGAAATATCTGAACTGGGGCACTGAAGCTGTGGGTGAGTAAAATGGTAAACTTCTTTTTGAGTGACATCATCATTTTAGGAGCTGGACTCTCAGTGAAGGTGGGAGCAACAATCTGAGTTATTCTCAGTTTGCCTTTTCTGGCACGGAACCATTCATAAGCTGAGTAAGGGTCGTCAGAGTTTCAGTATTCTCAGTGCTATGTGCCCAACGTAGAGCCTCTGGTCCATGAGCGAGGTGATAAGTAAAAGAAGGAGCCCCCACCCCTTAACCTCACTCACCAGGGGCTTGGCTTCAGCAACAGGTAGCTGGGGTCAGGATGAGAAATGCAGCAGTCCTGTTTCTCCCGGGAAGACCTTTCAATTGAGATCTGGAGGAGAGATGGAGCCCTGTGTTCTTGGCTACCACAGTGTGGCTTGGAGTCTCTTTCTCTGAACTGGCAGGGGCAGAGGAAGAGGAGTCTTGGTTGAGAAACCACAGACTCTCACCTTTCTTCCAGAAGTTTTTCAGCTTTTCTTGAATAGTTATTTCTTCGTTTGCTCACTGTTATTAGAACCATTTCCAGAAAATGTATTTTTGGTTTAATAATTTTCACCGGTTTCACTGGGAAGTGGATCAGTGGCACTCCTCACAATGCCATGCCAGGTGTTGATCTCCTTTCCATATAAATCCATATAAATTTTAGAGTAATCTTATCAAGTTATTTGAAAGTTCTGTTTTAGTTTTTCTGGAATTGCATTATAGCTATAGATCAGTAGTTCTCAAACTTCAGCATGTATTAGAATTACCTGGAGGGATTTTTTAAAGCCAAGATTTAATGTACATTTATTGTTAACACCTGGAGCATATGGAATAAATATTTCATACAGAATAAGTGATATTCATTAAGCCATAAAAGACCTAATTTACATTCAGTTTTAGCTGCATTGTTGAAACACTCATGCAGATTTTATCACTGAAAACAAAAAATCTCAGTTGTGTTTCTTAATCAGAACTTCAACTGAACCTAGAACATTTTTACAACTTATTTAGAAAGAAAACAAAACAGAAATTCAGAAAAGGTAAACTATAAGTCGATTAGCTGCTGAGACAGCAAGGACTTTTCATAGAGACCTGTACAGCATTATACCAAGAGGGTCTGGCAAGCTATTAAATAGTTCTGTCTTGCGTTGTGCATGCCACCAAAGTGTTGATTTACCATACTATAAAGGGATAGTGGGAGGGAGGACTAAGCTGAATGGATCCAGGGGTAGTGCAATGTACCACAAAATATGCACGAGGGGAACTCCCCAAAAAACTGATTTATTTTTTGGAGGGCAGGCCCCTTGTAGTACAGCTTCCCTGACTAGGTAAGTGTTCTAGGAATCCACCGACATCATTGTACCAGCTAGTATTGTTGTGAAAGACTGCATTCTGCTTCAGTGAATTTTTTTTTTTTTTTTTTTTTTTGGAGATTCTTTCAAGGTATTTGCCCATTTCATGATGGGTGATTTACGGGTGCACCTGCCCACACCAACGCTGAGTGTTCAGCAATTTTTGACTCAAAATGTCATGATCCCCATGCCCCACTCTCCCATACACCTAATCTTACACTGAGCGACTTTTTTGTTTGTTTGTTTCCCTGATGAAAAAAGTCCAAGGGAAACATTTTGCCGATGTGGAAGAAGTGAAACAAAAAATGGCAGAACCATTAAAAGGCATCAAAATTGTTGAGTTCAAAAATGGTTTTGAACAGTGGAAAAAGTGTCTTGATAGGTATATTGCATCAAATGGAGAGTACTTTGAAAATGACTGAAGTTTAAATATAATACACAATTTTGTATAAGTGAACTCTGTTTTTGGGAGGTTCATCCCTCGTGTACACACATGGCAGTCCAGCCACTGCAGCTAAAGGTTAAAACCAGTTCTAAGTAGTGATCTCAGGGTTGTGTATACAATCGAGGAGGAGAGAAAGAGTCAGTGTTTTGTTGGTGCACACATGATACTTTGGGGGGAAAGCCTTTCATTTTTCTCACTGTTTAATGAAAAACATTTCTTAGAAAACTACAGCTTGCTGCGGAGTCAGCATTTTTTCTTGTTTCCATGTGAAACATGTTATTGGAGTATGTTGGCAGTATCAGGAATACAGTATAGGACATGAAAGAGTCTATACTGCACAGGCCTCTCCAGTGCACAGGGTCTGTTCACACCTGTGAACTTCTCAGCTTCTGCGGGACTGTGACTGTACAACAATAAACCAACACACAGTTCAGCTGTCACCTTTTTCATCCTTGAGTTTTTTGTTCTTCTTACCATTAAAAAGAGAAAACTTGTCATTCTGTTAAGGCAAGGATCAGGAAAGCCATTTTAAATTCCCTCACCCCAAACTCAGTGTAAGCAGCAGCTTTGGTTAAAATGCAAAAACATTCTACGTAGGCAGAGCTCTATCTTTTGAAACAGGATATGGTCCAGTGGGGAGTAAGAAGACAAGGAACAGAAAGGTGTGAGGTGGAGAGGGAGTGGAAGGAAGAAGGAGAAGCAAGAGACTTTTTCCCCAAGGGTTAACTGGATTCTGAGGTGGTTTTGCATAAATAAGGGGGCAACAGTCAGTTTCTAAGTTCTACAAGCACATGGGACGGGGGCGGGGGAAGTGTCCCATGGCTCTCATTACTGGCCAATCAACCCAGTGAGTTCATCAGTGGTGATATCAAGATATCTAACAGCTGTAATGTGCACAGAGTAAACTCGGAGAGGTCCCATTCACTTTGGCCAGGGCAGGTGGCATGCAAAATACAAACAAATCAATAGAAAAGTAAGACATTAATATACATTTTAATGGGACTATCAGCATGTGACAAGATGCTTAATCTTACCAATATTCAGAAATTAGATTAAAACCACAATGAGATACCATTTTCATACTTAATAGGTTTGAAAACATTTGAAAAGATGGACAAAACCAAAGTTGATAAGGATGTGGAACTGTGAGAATTATCATCCCTATTTTTGGGAGTATAAATTGATATGACTACTTTGGGAGAAATATACTGTAATCTAGTAACTTTGAGGATAATTGTACTGTATAACCCAGCAACCTGCTCTGAGTACATGTCCCAGAGAAGCTCTTGCTAAGGGTACACCCAGAGAGATATGTAGCAATGTCTATATTACTTATAATAACAATACTCAGAAATATGAAAATAGGCCATGTGCAGTGACTCATGTCTATAATCTCAGCACTTTGGGAGGCCAAGGGGGAGGATTGCCTGAGTCCAGAAATTCGAGACCAGCCTGAGCAACATGGCAAGACATCGTATCTAAAAAAAATAAAAATAAAAAATTAGGCTGGTATGATGGCAAGCGCCTGTAGCCCCAGCTACTCAGGAAGTTGAGGCAGAAGGATTTACTGAGCCCAGCAGGCTGAGGCTTTGGTAGCCGTCATTGTGCTGTTGCACTCCAGCCTAGGCCACAGAGTGAGACTCCAACTCAAATAATAAATAAATGAAATTCTAAAATGTCTAACAGAATAGATGTATGATTATTTGCCAATGCATAATTGCATATAATAGGATATTAACAAATGCATAACTATACATATATTAAATATAATATTATAAAGGTTAAAAAGTTAAAGAAATACCCCTACACCCATCAACATGAATAAACTTCAATAGTGGAAAACTGAAGTGAACATATGAAGCAAGTCATGTAAGCTATGATTCGTATAAGCTATGAATCCATTGGAGTAAAATTCAAAATCAGACAAAACTAAAAAAAAAAATTTATTTTCATAATACATTCACAGATGGTAAAACTCATTTAAAAAAAGATAATGATTAACTCAAAATACAGAATATTGGTTTTCTCTGCAGAGAAAGGGAGACACAGTCAGAGAAGAGCACAGATCAGCTGGCCTCCAAGACAGTATTAATAGTCTGTTTCTTCAGCTGGATGGTGGTGGGTACATTGGTGCTTGCTTTATTTTTAAAACTGTACATATATCTTTTATATATCCTTGTTTACCTGAAATATTTCACAGTAAAAATTGTTAAAAGATCCCAAAGAGGAATCTGAGAAGATGGCAGAGTAGGAAGCAACAGGAATTTGTCTTCCCATCTAGACAATAATTGCATTGGCAGAATCTGTAAACATCACTTTTTTTGAAAATTAGCTTTCTCAGATTGAATGTAAACATAATTTTGAGATGCACTGGGAAACCAAAATATGTGTGTGACTCACTTTATTGCAATGTTTGCTTTATTGTGGTGGTCTGGAAACAAACCCACAATATTTTTGAGGTATGCCTATATAACTAAAACCACTGACCTATATACTTAAGGCTTAAGATTATAAATTTTATGTTATGTGTATTTTAGTACAATTTAAAAAAATTAGTTAAAAAAAAGGATGCTAGAGAACAATAACAAAAATAGTATAGGAAAAACCTTGGCAGTTTTATTTGTTCTAGGAAGTGACAGGTGACAGTACCTTCTACCCTCTCATACTACCTTATCAGACTGTGGAAAATCAATAAAGTCATAGGTTATGCTATGACAGGGCTGGTGTAAAAAGATGAGTGGACCAATAATTTATTCTTTATCAGGAATTTGGATTGGGAAATACTGAGATAATGAAGCAGGTAGCAGTGGGAATTGATGCTGAAAGGAAACAGAGATGGGGAATCCCTGAACAGGGGGAAGTATGCTGTATAAATCACGTGTAAGTCAAAGTCCAAGGGAACAGAAGCTATTTGTGAGCTGAAGGTACAAGGTGGAAAGTATCCATAGAGAAAGCCAATTAACATAGTAAGAGAAACTGACAACCTTGAGGGCTGGAGACATACAGTTGAAATTCCTTCAACACTCCCCTTCGTGAAGGCCCCAGAACTGCCCTGGATCCTGAACATCCCCAAAGCTTCAGTCTCTGAGCTCTGCTGCTACTTGGCTCTGGTTCCTGTCTCCTTCTCCCTGAGAGACCTTGGTGGACCAATACACTACCTGCTCCCTAGCCAGCATGGCAAATTCTCTCTTCCTTACACACACTAAGCCCAAGTAAAATACAAATCAATTGTTATTTTCAAAGTTCCAAAACTACTTGGAGGGCTTCTGGGCTGGTCAAGATGCAGGAAGCCCACTCTAACCTCTCTCTCTCTGTCCCATTAACAATGAATAAAAACTCCAGACACAAAACAGGAAAAAACTACCCCTGGATCCTGAAAGTATAGTAGGTGGATTAGGGAAAGAAGTCAAAACTTGAAGATATGACTATGCTTTGTCATATCTCATAGAACTACAGCAGAAAGAGTAAATTTTAATGAAGTTAAAAGTTAATTTTAAAAAATAACATGAAGCCGGGCTCGATGGCTCAGCCTGTAATCCCACGCCTTTGGGAGGCTGAGGTGAGTGGATTGCCTGAGCTCGCGGGTTCGAGACCCGCCAGGGCAAGCGAGACCTCATCTCTACAATAAATCAAAAAATTAGCCGGGCGTGGTAGCGAGCGCCTGTAGTTCCAGCTACTTGGAAGGCTGAGGCGGAAGGATACCCGGAGCTCAGCAGGTCAAGGCTGTAGTGACCGGGAGCGGCCACTGCACTCCAGTCTGGGCGACAGAGTGAGACTCCAACTCAAAAAAAAAAATAAAAAAAATAAAAAAATAAAAAAAAATAACATGAAAGGGAAAATAATGTGATATGAGTCCAGAGAACCTGGATTCTACCAGGCTCAGCTACATATTAGTTGCTTGATTAAGTCAAAACCAAAAATACTTCCCCAAACTACCTGGAGGTAAACAAGCAAAGTAAGACCATTTTCTATGCACTTTTTAATTGTGCTTTTGAGGACACTGATTCAAAGAAACTACCCAAGTAAAGGATGCTTCTTCCAGTTATGATCTATTTAAGAAGCCTGCCCTCTTTCCTGTAATAGCATTAGGTGACTGGGCAGTGTGGATGGGCACTGGTTTCCTGAGTGTTTCTCAGTTGGCTTCTGAAATCCTTTCTCACCTGAGGTAGTGAGGGGGGAGGTTCTTAGCCCCCCAAACAAGTCTGTCCTTCTACAGGTGGGCTGATAACCTCTCCAAGTCAAGTGCTGACACCCCAAAAGCTTCTCCGGCTTTGGCTGTTCATCTGTTATTACCCCTGTACAGTCTTATACTGAAGAGCTTAGTTATCAAAGAGTTCAGACTCTGTACTCGGACTGCCTGAGTTTGAATCCTGGATCATTACTTCCCATTGCAACCAGGAATCCTGTGTCTCAGTTTCTTCATCTGTAAGATACAGAGACAAACAATAACTGCCTCATAGTGATTTTTTGAGAATTTAATGAGAAAGTGCACCCAAATGTTTACCACAGTGTCCGACACACGCTGAATGATCAGTAAATGAACTTTATTAATAACCACTACACAAAATGCAAGCTACTCATTCCTGTTGCGTTCACACTATTGGCCACTTGGAGGAGCCAGATAGCTGTAGAACAAACAAGCTCCGGGAAAGCTTTAGTAAAAATTTTAGTTGCTGACTAAATAAAGATAGGCGAGAGTAGGGCAACCCCTTCGGGTCCCCTCCACTATGGGAGTTTTCTGTCCTCTTAATAAATCCTGCTTTCTCACTTGCAAAAAAAAAAAAAAGAGGGGAGAGTTAAGGGTTCTCTAATTTTACTCCCTTACTTTTGCATATGGAGAAAACAGAGACTCAGAGAAATTATTTGTTCACAGTTATACAAATAAATGGTAGTGTGAAGACTAGAGTCTTTTTATTTCCCAATTCATTAACAAGAAGTAGTGTAAATAAGTATGAAATCAAGTGTAGTTAAAAAGCCTACTAAGGTTCCAAGCACAGCTAAGTTTGCTGTCTCTGCTGTGTATGTGTGGGATTTAAAATAATCCTGCCCTTCTCAAATTCTCTCCTGATGAATTTGGATTGTGCTTTTAATTTTGTTGAGGTCTGTGCTTAACAAGTATTAGCTTAACAGATATGGCTTAACACATATCATGAAATTTGTTTCCCTGATATACATAGTTTTTTTGAAACACAGGCAACAGGCATTGTTTTCAAGAAGCTCACTTATACACAGAAATAAGGACACACACACACATACCCCTTTGGTGATCACATTAAATTTTGAAGCTTTAGATACCACCTACGAGAGGACAATTCTCAAATATATATTTCCAACCTGGATCTCTCCTCAACTTCAGGTTTATTTATTCTTATACATTTCCAATTGGAAGCTTATAAGATATCTTATGTTCTCTTTAATTAAAACTGAGCTCTCCTTATTTCTCCTTTACTTGTTCCTCTGACTGATTTTCCCATTTCAATTAGTGACAACTTTGTCCTGTTCATTAAGCCAAACCTTTGAGCTGCCCGTAAACCTTCACTTTCTCTCATACTCCACGTTACATTCATCATCAAACATGTTGGCCCTATCTTCAGAACAAATCCAGGATCCAACCATTTCTTGCCACCTCTATACTCTCTGCTATGGTCCAAGGCACCATCATCTCACTCTAGTTATTACAACAGCCTCTAAATGACCTCCCACATCTGCCCTTGCCTTTTCTGCAGAGTGGCAGAGTGGTGCTGTTTAAAATCTCAGTAGTATCAGGCAGGATTCTCTCCAAAACATCCGATAGCATCCTGCTAGAGAAAATGTTTGTGTGCCCCCAAATTTGTGTGTTGGAATCTTAATCCCCAAGATGATAGTATGAGGAGGTGGAGTCTTTTCTAGGCAATTAGATCAAATTGGTGGAGCCCTCATGATGAAATTGTGCCCGTATAAAAGAGACCCCAGAAAGACCCCTGGGTCATTCTGCCATGTGAGGACATAACAGGATGATGGCCATCTATGAACCAGAAAGTGAACCAATAGGCCATTTTATATATAGCCTATTGTTGATCAAAACATTGTTACGTGACACATAACTATATTCGCTTGCTCAGTTGACATAGTTAAAACTTCCAGTAAAATATTAAGTAGAAATCACAAGAGTGGACATCCTTGTCTTGTTCTTAGGGGGAAATAATTTGGTCCCTCACCATTAACTATAATAACTGAGTTTTTTTTATGTCCTTTGTCAGGTTGAAGAAGTTTCCTTCTATTCGTAGTTTACTTAGTATTTTTATTATGAAAAAGTGTTGGATTTTGTTAGATGCTTTTTCTATGTTAAAAGAAAAACTCTTTTTCTGCTACACTCACACTTTTGACACCAACATGTGGAGTATCCACTCATGTTAATCAGTTCTCCAACTCTTCAGATGTCAACTGTGTGTCCTACAGTTCAATTGTGACACTAACTACTCAGAGTTAGTGCAGACACCTCAGGTTTAGTCAGTTCCACAAGACTGCAAGTTCAGTTGTCACTCATACTTCTGACCAACTGGCTGTATATTAAGGATACCCACAACTCCCTGCTCAGGTTTAATAATTTGCCACAATGGCTCAAGGAACTAAGGAAAGTGCTTTACTTATGTTTACCAGTTCACTATAAAGGATACAACTCAGGAATAGCCAAATGAATGAGAGGCATAGGACAAAGTTTATGGAAAGGGATATGGAACTTCTGTGCCCTCTATAGGCAGCCCACCGTCACAGGCCCTCTAAGTGTTCACTAATCTGGAAGCTTTTCAAACCCCATAATTGAAGTTTGTTTTTTTTTTTTTAATGGAGGTTTTATTATGATTGAGTAATCACTGGCCATTGGTAATTAAGTCAACTTGAGCTTCACTCTATTCCCCAGAGATCAGGGTTGGGACTGAAAGTTTCAACCCCTAATCACATGGTTTTTCCCTTGGCAACCAGCCCCCATCTTGAAGTGATTTAGGGGCACACCAAGAGTCGCCTCTTTGACTTAAACTCAAGCATGGTTGAAAGATGATTATTATAAAAAACAAAAGGCATTCCTCTTACCCCATTACTCAGGAAATTCCAAAAAATATTGGGAGCTCTGTGCCAGGAACTGGAGATGAAGATCGAAAATACATTTATTTTATTTTAAAGATGTGGGATACAATTTAGGATTAGGTATACAAATGGTCATTGTACAGGTAAAGTTTGGGCCTCCCCTTGATTCCCACTTTACCTGGTTTGAGATCAGGTACGCTTATTGATGAAGTATGCCCCTCCTTCCTCTGACAGTTTCCCACTACTGCCAATCCCTTTCTTATAGTATTATGATAGTTTTTGTTCAGAGTCCACATATGAGTTAGAACATGTGATACTCTTATTTTTTTCTGTGATCACTGAGTATAATAGACTCTAAATCCATCCAAGCTGCTGGGAAGTTCATAATTTTGCCCTACTTTATGGCTGTGTAATATTCCATTGTGTATACATACCACATTTAAAAAAAAATCTAGTCCACTTTTGATGAGCAGCACAGTTGGTTCTGTGTTCTTGCTATTGTAAATAAGGCTGCAATAAACATGGGTGTGCAGGTATCTTTTTCATAGATTGATTCGAGTCCCTTCAAGTATATTCCCAGAAGTGGATTGCTGGGTTGTATGAGAGGTCAATTATATCTTTTAGGAGTTACCACACTGTTTTTCACAGAGGTTGTACTGACTTACACCTACAGTGTAGAAGTGTTCCCTTTCCCCACATCTTCTCCAGCATCTGTTGTTTTTTGAGTTATTGATGATGTCATCTTGACTGGAGTTAGGTGGTATCTCAGTGTGGTTTTAATTTGCATTTCTTTGATGATTAGTGAGGCTGAGCATTTTTTTGTATCTGTTGGCTGCTTACATGTCTTCTATTGAGAATTGTCTATTTATATCTTTTGCCCACTTAACATTTTTTTATTTTATTTTAAAGATATGGGGTACAATTCAGGTTTAGGTAGACACATTTTCATTATGCAGATACACTTGTTAATGAGGTGTGCCCCTCCCTTCCCTGGCAGTTTCCCTCAACTGCCAATCCCACCCCCCAACCCCAGGCAGTTTCCCACTACTGCCCATCCCGTTCTTATAGTATTATGATAAATTTTCAAGGTCTACTTATGAGTGAGAACATATGGTACTCTGTTGTTTGTTTCTGTGATGGATAACTGAGTATGATAGACTCTAAATCCATCTAAGTTGCTGCAAAGTCCGTATGTTTGTTCTTCTTTATGGCTGCATAATATTCCATTGTGTATATGTACCACATTTTTTTATTCATTCCAGCTTTGATGGGCAGCATGGTTGG
>CAUYQG010067808.1:0-22516 GCA_963574415.1 Tarsius wallacei
CTGTGGGCTGAGAGGGTACATGGCAGTGCTTCAGTCCTATGGAATTTGTTTATGCTTAATTTATGGCCGAGGATGTGGTTGATCTTAGAGTACATTCCATGTAGTGATGAGTAGAATGTATATTCCATGGTTGTTGGGTGGAGTGTTCTGTAGGTAGATATCAATTAAGTCCATTTGGTCAAGCATCATGTTGAGGTTCTCGATCTCCTTGTTAATTTTTTGTCTTGATGATCTGTCTAGGGTTGTGAGTGGGGTATTTAAATCCCCAGTTATGATAGTGTTAGAGTCAATATCTTTTTTAAGTTTACCTAGAAACTGGTTTATGAAAGTTAGTGCTTCTGTGTTTAGGATGGATATTTCTTGTGGATGGATAGTTCTTGTTGATGGATTGAACCTTTTATCATTATGTAGTGACCTTCAGTATCTTTTTTAATTTTTGGTAGCTTAAAGGGTATTTTGTCTGCTATTAAGATTGTGACTTCTGATTTCTTTTGTGTTCTCCTGAAATTTTGTTTCCCATCCTCTTACTTTGAGTCTGTGAGTGTCCTTTCTGGTGAGATGAGTCTCTTGGAGACAATATATTGTTGCCTCATGATATTTTATCCATTTTGCCATTCTGTGTCTTTTCAGTGGTGCATTTAGTTCTTTCACATTCAGGTTAATTATTGAGATGTGAGAGTTTATCCCTGTTGTAAGGTTCTTGTAGAGTGTGTTGCTGTTGCTATTGTTTGTTTGTTTATTTGTTTGTTGTCTTTCTTTCAATTTTTGGGTTGATTCATGTATGTTTTCAATATTTTTCCTGCATTCTTGGGAAGGGCATTGTTGTTCTTTTTTACCTTTCTTCTGTGTTAAACACTTTCCTAAGTGTTTCTTGTAGAGCTGGTCTGGAGGCAGTGCAAACTCTTAGGGATTGGATGTCTAAGAAGGACTTTAATTCTCCATCACTGATGAAGCTTAGCTTAGCTGGGTAGGTAATTCTTGGTTGAAATTGTTTGTCTTTGAGATAAGTTTCTCTGTAGATAAGTCTGCTGCTATTCTAATTGGTCTTCCTGGGTACGTAGTCTAACGTTTCTTTCTTGCTGACTATATGATTTTTTTCTTTTATACCTACTTTGTGTAGGCAAATTACTATGTGTCTAGGAGTTGGTCTTCTCATTTGTTGTCTTGAAGGAATTCTCTGAATCTCTTGTGTTTGAATATCATGTCACTGGTGAGATGAGGGAAGTTTTCTTGGATAATTTTGTGGAATGTTTGTTCCAGGGTGGTCTCTGTCTCTCTATCTGCCTCAGGGATTCCAATTAATATTAGGTTCAGCCTCTTGAAATAATCATTCATCTCTTGGAGGTTTTGTTCTGTCTTTTTAAGCTTCTTTTCTATGTTTTTAACAGTTTGGGTTAGTTCCATATTTTGGTCCTCAAGTTCTGAGATTCTTTCTTCTGCTTGGTTAATTCAGCTTCCCATGCTTATCAGTTTGTTATTTATTTCATTCACTGTATTCTTTATTGCTGTTATCTCAGTTATCAACTCCCTCATTCTTTCCTCTTATCTCTCCTTATTTCTATTTATTCTCTCTATTAATATCTTGATATCTGGGTTTGTGGTTTGAGACCAATCATTCTGAGAGCTCTTCATTGTTTGCATTCCGAAGTCTGTATTCTCAGTTGTTGACCTTCCAGGGGTCTGTGTGAGACCCATATTCTTCCTTTGTGCAGATTTTTCTCCCACCCCCACCCCACCCCCTTTTTTTACCTCCTCTTTAATTCTGTTGTTCAGGGATGGGAAGATAGATTTTACTTCTATTTGCTCAATCTCCTATTCTTCCTTATGTAGTTGCTCTGACTTTATTCAATTCTGTAGCTGGACTGTGGGTAGGGAGCTATACTTTTTGCAGTTTTGAGATTTAATTGAGGGGGAGCTGTGATTCAGAAACTATCTACAGATCCCAGTATCCACTGACAGGTGTGTGGGCCCCCTGGAACCCACTTCCCACCACCTTACAATCTGTCAATGCAGTGGGGGTATAGGTTTGCCTCTTGAAAGCAAAATGAGGTAAGAAAAAGGAAAAGAATGGAAAAAGGAAGGAGGAGGATGAGAGGAAGGTGTAGAGAGAGAAGAAGGAAAGCAGATAGGCATACCAATTAACAATGAAAAGAGACACAAACAAAGACAGAAAAGATTTTTTTTAAAACTTACAATCATACAAACACACAAACTGACAAAAAAAAAAAAAACCCTATTGATGTACTCTCCCTCAAAAATACCCATACACAAACAGGAAGTCTTAAAAAAAAAGCATTAAAATAACAGAAACAAAGCAAGTAGGAAAATGTAATAAAAAAACGAAAGAGAGAAGAGAAAACAAAAAACAAACAAAAAACAACAACAACAAAAGCAAAACAAGCAAACAAAACAAAAAACAAACAAAACTCTCTCTGAGTTCATTCCTGTAACTCCAATTTCCTTTCAGCTCTGATCTCCAACCCCTCCCCTCTGCTCTCAGCACAGGCTGATAGGGTTGCTCTCAGTGTGGGTCAGATGCCCCATGGACTACTGTGGGAGGAGGGTGGATTAGATCTGGACTCACCCAGCTTGCTGCTCCTGCTGTCTAATCTCCCACTCAGATCTGACGTGCCTGTTCCAGCGTTGGGGAGGGGTATCTGTCTCTCTGAGTTTGATGAGGAGATAACCTCTAGGTCCCAGGTTGGAGACTGGGCAGAGCTGGGTGGGGCAGTGCAGGTCTCTGCCTGGTCCCGGGACAGAGAAAATGGCACTGGTCGTCATTTCCTCACTGGTAGCTGAGTTCCTTTCCAGCTTTCCTCTACCCTTTCCACGGATCTTGGAGATAGTGTCACTCTGCTATCACAGGTGATGGTGTGGGCCAGGTGCCATGTGGAGAGGATCAGTTGCTTTCCACTGCCTATTCTCAGGAGTTCCCTGAAAACAGGAGATAATCCTGTCTGCTGGGGGTTCCAATGTCAGGGCAGTTGGAGGGCTTGCAGTCACCTCTGGAGGAGAGCCCCAGGTCGATGAACCCAAGTCTTCCCTCAGATGGACTGTCACTTACCCACTGGCATACACCCTCTCACGAGGTCTTTATGGACACTCACTTTTGCAGAGACTCACGGTCTGACCTGTTCTGTCACCATCTTGCCAGAAATCCTGATTTCATTTATTTTGGTGCTTTGTTTCTGAGTCAAGGTCTCATTCTGTTGCCCATGATAGAGTGTGGTAGCATGATCATGGCTCACTGCAGCCTCGACCTCCTGGGCTCAGGCAATTCTCTTGCCTCAGTCTCTCAAGAAGCTGGGACTACAGGCAGGCACCACCATACCCAGCTAATTTTTCTGATTTTTTGCCGAGATGAGGTCTCACAATGTTGCCTGGGCTGGTTTCAAACTCCTGAGCTCAACCAGTCCTCCCACCTCGGCCTCCAGAAGTGCTGGGATTACATGCGTGAGCCACCATGGCCGGTCTATTTTGACATTTCTGTAGCAAGAAATCCCAAGCTTTAATGTACTTTCATAACATAACTTCAAGAAGTATCATCTGTAATATTGTTATAACCATGAAGAATACACAGTGGTCTAGACACATGATAAATGGCTTCAGATAAGCCTTATGGAAGATACCTGGCAGTGTTTCCCATACGTCTTGCTGTCACTGAAGTTGTGCCTGTGTCTGGATACCAAGTGTCCTGGAGCACTGACCGGGCCCTTGGACTGTGATACAGCGCCAGGTCTTCAGTGTTCTGGAATCGTCATAATCACCTTTCTCTCTAGAGGTGATTCTCACCTTCTCTCTTGAGGTGGTTCTTCCTCTTGCAAAGTGTGCTCTCAGCTCTCTGATGCTCCACCCACCACCAAGGCATCTGTGGTATGAGTGCAGTGGCCAAGTGAACTGGCCCAGGTACCCCATGACTCCTGGACCACACGCACTTGTGTTCCCCAGATCTGGCAAGCAGAACTCTCGGCATTCCGCTTTTGGAGCTACTCTCTCCATCTCTATAACACAGAGGTACCACTTGGCTGGAAGGAGCCTCATCCTAGGCTGGTGTAAGTGCTGACCTGACTGAGCCCGGAGGAGACCTGAGAGGAGGACCTCTCAACCTGGGGTCTGCACATATCTAATTGATATTCATTGGTTTCGGAGATCCTCAAATCCTCTGAAATTACATGCCAAATTTTTATGAATAATATTTTGTATATATTCCTGGGGAGAAAGAGTGAGTGAGAGAGTTTTGTGGTCCAATAAATTGAAGACTTACTGAATCAGAGGGATTTACTGTAAACCCTTCTTAAAAGGGCCATTTTTTTTTAAATCCTCACATTACAGTTCCTATGTGGCTGGTGTTTGGGTTTTTTCAGCAGAACAACAATGTATTCACAGAGATTATTTCATTTGTAAAAATGTATGAGAAGAAAATACCCACACAGTACCTTACTGTGTTAAAGGGAGTCTGTAATATCAGAGTGCATGTAATATTTTTAACAAGAAACCCTACCATGCCTAACTTCCAGCCCCACACAGCACCACATGTGTATCTATTTCTACTCTGGATGCCACCTTTTGGTCTGCTTTTAAAGAGAATTCACCTCCCCAGCACATAAATCCCAGAACGCAGGTTGAATGACACCAAGGCCCACTCCTCGGTGGTGTGAAATACCCAACCTGCCTACCTTTCAGAGGCATCAGTGCTGCCTCAAGGAGGATTCACATGTTCTGCTGTCTGTCGTTCCAGCTTTGGAAAAAAATAACATCCCATTTCCATCCCCAGAAAGCAGAGAGGGAAACAGCTGGGAGTGGGGGGCATGCTTACAGCCCAGACTTCTTCACTACTCTACAATGTGATCATGATCATGTAACTGAAAACTATTTGTACCTCCTAATACTATTGAAATTAAAAAGGAAGGAAGGAAGGGGGGAGGGAAGAAAGGAGGGAAGGGAGGAGGGAAGGGAGAGAGGGAGGGAGAGAGAGAAAGGGAGAAAGAAAGAGAAAGCAGAGAGGGAGAGAATGCGCCCATGAAGATACTCCAGAGCCAAGGGGCTGCGCCTGCCCACTGGAGACCACCCAGTGTAAAGCCATGGAAAGTCCAAGAATGTCACAAGTCACATGCTAATGCCAAGCCAGAGCCACTCCTGCCACATGCAATCTAGATAAATAATCCATGAGATGCATGTGGGAGACTGAGGTATCACTGTTCATGTGCCACTGGCAACAGTTTATTTGTGAAGGGGTAGAGGCGTTAGCTGCCGGGGGACCCCAAATGTGTTTTATTCATTCTGATCCTTAAAAGCAAATGTCCTCAGATAAAATCCTGATCAATGGCTAAAAATTTAAGGACTGCCATATCTTTGTCTCATAATACGGATTTGTGACCTAATCTAGCCTTTTCTTGACCTTTTTGCCTAATGGTGAGATATTAATAAGAGAAAGATTATAACATAAAACATCCTCTGAATGGGAACTTTTTTTGCATATGAGTAATTTCAGGTGGCTAAAGATGGAATGAGCTAACCTGAAAGTAGCAAGCTGCTCACTGTCTCAGCCAAATTAGGCTTAATGCTGAAAGGCATTCTTACTTAAGAAGTCGAGGAGGTCGGGGTCAGCCAAGAGGCCATGGAGTGCAGCTGTCAGACCACCTTTTGCAGTCTCCAAGGGATCAGCCAGGAAAACCCAGCAAATAAAATATCTCAGAGGATCAATGGGAGACTAAAACACAAATAACCAGATGTCCCAGAAGACCCCTCAGTATTGCAAAGAAGGCCAGGGCAGGACTAGCAGGGTTTGGATTGTATCAACCTTCCTAATAAAAGTCACTTGGCTCTCCATTGAGAAGAGCTGTTGGTACAATATGGAAAGGTTTTAAAGACCATTAATTTCTTGAGATGAAACAGCTGGCCTTATTGGCTATTAAATAATGCGCCAGCTTCTCCCCAGTGCCTAAGTCACTCTCTGGTAGTAAATTAGGCATTTAGGGAGGCACGTTACCTCTTTAAGAAGATTAGAGTTCGATTTAGTGCACTTGGTGCACAGGAAGAACGTTCTAGGGACTGTGGCTGAAGCTGAGCACAGGCCCATGCTTGTGTCAACCAGGTGGTTCGGGTGAGTGGGGCAACCTGAGATGCTGAGCAGTGTTCTGCCAACAGTTCCAAAGTTGGGCGAGACCATGAAGGTAGAGAGAGCTGACTTTTGGTTTATTGATTCATTCATGCAATAAGCTTTTAGTTAAGCAATACTCTGTAGCTAGCACTGAGCTAGGCACAGAGGAGATATTCTTCCATAAAACATAGTCTTTGAGGATTTACAGTCTAATCTCCAGTGGTATGAGTAGGGAGTGGAACAGAGACAAGTGCATAGATGATAGCAGTAGAGTAGCATATGTGCTGAAATGTGGCATGCAGACATCGGATTTGAGGGAACGACGAGACAGGAGGAGTAGCACATTTGCAACATACTCTGGAGTTTGACTCTACCCAGGAGACCTTAGGCCATTGAAGGCTTTTAAGCCGGGGAATGGTTTGATCAGATTTGCATGGGAGAAAAGTCCCTTGATAATTTCATAGAAAATACATTGGAGGGACAAGACTGGGGTCAGGAAGAGTGCTGAGAAGCCATTGATGTCATCCCTGTGAAAGATACTGAGGGTCTGGTATGAAAGCCAGGAAGGGAAGAAAGGCCAATGTTGTGAAGGCTGTGACCTGACCTGGTTTGGTGGCTGATTGGACTTGGTGTTGAGGGAAAGAAATGTTTGGAGCCCAGGGCTGGGCAGCTGGGTGGCTGGAGGTGTCCTTGTGCTGCATAGATGTGAAAGGATGGGTGCAAGGCTCGGTGGAGAGGCTGCCTGATGATATCCTGGGCCCTGAAGTGTGGGGGGGGGTCGGGGTTGGCATGTAGAGAACTGGGAGGTGTCTGTGTGAACCGTCATGAGATCTGAAAGATAGACGGAGAGGAAACAGAGTTGTACCACCACATGAGTCCTGGAATTTAAATGCAATCCCTGGAACAGGATTTCACTTTGTTTGGCTTTTCTGTAGTGGAAGAGGTTTCAAAGATGCAGGTGTCTCCAAGTTGAGGCTCTGCCATTGCTCACCATCAAGAGGATCCCAGTGGTGGGAAAGAAACACATGAGAAATAACCATCTCCTGAAAAGCCAACTCTTCATTTACTGGGAGTATCTATAGTTAATAAAACATTGATGTGAATATCAGGAAATGTATACTTTGTGTGAGAAGCAGAAAACTGCACAGGTTGCAGACTAGACAAATTAACAGTCCTCTCACTGTCAGCACGTAAAATTCATTCCTCGGCTTCTCTCTGTGGTATGGGGTGAAACGTGCCAACAAATTGACTTAGATGATGTAAGCATCTGAAAATATGGAAGAAATTATATTTTGGAGGGAAAAAGAGAAATTCCTATATATTAAAATGTGTTGACAACTTCACTGCAGAATAGCAAAAATGTCCTTAAAGATAAAACACTTATTTCAGAATTTCTGAAATCACAGGTACAGCGTTATATACTATGGGCAGCAAAGTCGTGTTTAGAAAAAAAGGCAAAGTTTACTGAGCCAGCAACCCTGTGGCAACTTCATGGTGACAAGCTCATTCTTTAGGAATGTGGAAGGCATGAAATTAAAAGGGTGCAGAGTTCATGGATTGCCTGAAGAGAACTTAGCAGAGGCAGACCACAGACAGGACAACACATGTCACTCAAGGTTTCTGCAAATCAAGGTGTCATCCTGGGGCAGCTGCATGGTGGGTCCAGGAGGAGGTCTCCAGGCAGGTGACAGCAAACAGCCCATCTCTGCCTGGTGAGCACGGCTGTCCACAGCCGGCAGTGGGTTGTTTCTGCTGATAGGCTTCTACTGCTTCTCTAGAGTGATTCCAGAAAGATCTATGCCAGAAATGCTTGTTTGTGTCATCTGTGCTTCTTAGAGAGACCCACTGGTCATTTTTAGCAGTAATACCCACATTTTGTAGCATTTACAGAAATCAGTAAGGACTCATTGAAGCTCTAACTGGGGCATGTCACATCATTGTCATATGTGCCCTGAATGTTTAACAGGACACAAAGTCTTTCCCTTCCCAGTGACAGATAAAGAGTCTAAAAATGAGAATTCCTGCTCAAATGTATGTGATGATGTCTTATTCTTTTCTGTGTTCATAAGGAAGGGGGCTATAGTGGGGAGGCCTGGGCATGGAGAGGAAGGCTTCTGAGGAGAACAGGAGATGCCCTACCAAAGACAGCATTTATGGACATATACACAAGCTGTGGCTTCATCTGTCCTAGCGAGAAAGAGTCATCGTGTACTTAGGGGCCCATCTCGCAAGCATCCTTGGTGGACAAGGGAAGAAAGCTGCCTGCCGCCTCTGTAACTGCTTGTCGACTCTAGCAGAGGAAGGCATGATCAGGGCACAAAATATAAATGCATAAACATACACACTCACAATTTTTAGAGCAGTTTCAGGTTCACAACAATGCAAAGAAGGAGGTTTCGAGATTTCCCATAAACCCCCACTCCCACACATGCATAGTCACCCCCATTATCAACATCCCCCTAGAGGGGTGCAATTGTTACAGTTGATGAACCTGCTCTCTGACACCTCATTGTCACCCAAGCCCACAGTTTACATTAGGGTCGCTCTTGGTGTTGTGCATCCTATGGGTTTGTTATACATGTATAACAACATGTATTCATCAATATAGTATCATACAGAGTAGTTCCATTGCCCTAAAAATCTGCTGTGCTCTGCCTCTTCATTCCTCTCTCCCCTACAAGTCCTGACAATCACCTCCTTGTTTCTGTCTTAATAGTTCTAACTCCTAGAATGTCATGTAGTTGGAATCCTAGCATGTAGCCTTTTCAGATTGGCTTCTTCCACTTGGTAATATGCATTTAAGTTTCCTATCAAGTTTTTTCATGGCTTGATAGCTCATTTCCTTATGAGTGCTGTATAATATTTCAGTGTCTGGATATATAGCAGAGCATATTTATTCATTCACCTACTAAAAGACAGCTTGGTTGCCTCCAAGTTTTGGCAGTTATGAATAAAGATGCTGGGAACATCTGTGTGCACGTTTTTATGTGGATCTAAGTTTCAACTCCTTTAGGTAAACACCAAGGAATGCAATTGCTGGATCATATGGTGAGACTAAGTTTCGTTTTGCAAGAAACTACCAAACTGTCATCCAAAGTGGTCATACCATTTGCATTCCCACCAACAATGAGTAAGAGTTCCTGTTGCTCCACTTCCTTGTCAGAATTTAGTGTTGTCAGTGGTCCCAACTGTGGTCTTCAAACAGGTGTTTCTGGTGTCTCACTGTTGTTTTAATTTGCATTTCCCTGGTAACATAGGCTGTGAGGCATTTTTTATATGCTGTGTGCCATCTTCTTTGGTGAAGTATTCATTCATGTCTTTGGCCCACTTTTTAATATTTTTTCTTTATTATTGTTGAGTTTTAAGAGTTCTTTGTATATGTTGGATAATTGTTTGTTATTATATATCTTGCAAATATGTTGTCCTAGTCTGTGGCTTCTCTTTTCATTCTTTCAAAGAGCAGAAGTTTTTAGCTTTAATGAAGTCCAGCCTATCAATTTTTTTCATTGATTGTGTGATGTATCTAAAAGCATATACACCTTGCTGTAGACTTAAAACTGTTCTAAAATATTGTGTGTATCTGTGTATATACATGTATGTAATATATCTTGATATGGATCATGCCTTGGTTTGCCATACCCAAGGTCATCTAGGTTTTCTCCCATTTTATCTTCTAGGATTTTTATGATCTTGCATTTTATATTTAAATCTATAAGCCATTTTGTGTTCATTTTTGTGAAGAGTATAATGTCTGTGTCTAGATTCATTTTTTAGGATGTGGATGTCTTGTTGCTCCAGCACCATTTGTTGAAGACACTGCTTAACTTCATTGTATTGTCTTTGATCCTTTTTAAAAGGTCAGTTGACTATGTGGGTCTATTTTGTGGACTTTCTATTCCGTTCCATCAATCTATTTATCGATTCTTTCACCAACACCATACTATTATGATTACTGTAGCTTCTTGAAGTTGGGTGGTGTTAATTATCCAAGTTTGTTCTTCCCCTTCAATATTTTTTTGGCTATTTTTGGTCTTTTGCCTCTGCATATAAACTTTAGAATCAGTTTATTAATATCTATGAAATAACTTTCTGTGATTTTGATTGGGACTGCATTGAACCCATAGATCAAGTTGGGAAGAACTGATAATCTTGACAATATTTAGTTTTCCTATCCATGAACATGGAATATATCTCCATTTATTTAGTTCTTGTTTGATTTCTTCTTCAGAATTTGGAGTTTTTCTCATAAATCTTGTACATGTAAGGGGGACCCCAGAAAACCCAGACTTTATTTATTAAAAAGTGTGTATTTATTCTTACATGTATAAACTTCAGTCACCTTCAAAGTACTCTCTGTTTGATGCAGTACATCTATCAAGATCCATTTTCCACTGCTCAAAACAGTTTTTGAACTTGTGAATTTAGATGCCTTTCAGTGCTTTGTCATTTTTTTGTTCCACCTCTTCCACATTGGCAAAACATTTCCCTTTGAGGACTTTTTTCACCAAGGGGGAAATAAAAGTCACTCAGGGTGAGATTGGGTGAATACAGAGGGTAGAGTATGAAGATCGTATCATTTTTGTTCACAAACTGTTGAACACTCAGTGCAGTGTGGGCAGGTGCACTTATAAATCACCCATCGTGATATGAGCAAATGCATCAAGAGAATCTCCAAAAAAAGAATTCACTGAAGTTGAATGCAGACTCTCACAACAGTTCTAGCTGGTCCACTGATGCCGATAGGTTCCTAGAATGCTTACCTGGTGAGGAAAGCCTGTACTACAAGGGACCCACCCTCCAAAAAATAATTCCAGGTTTTTTTGTCCCCTCATATTTTGTTAGGTTTTTACCTAAGTATTTCATTTTGGGAGATGCCAATGTAAATGGTATTGTGTTTTTCATTTCAATTCCTCTTGTTTGTTGCTGATATATAGGAAAGTGATTGAATTTTCTATATCAATTTTGTCTCCTACAACTTTGCTTTATTTAGTTCAATGAGGACTTTTTGTTGATTCTTTCAGATTTTCTGCATAGACAATCATGTCACCTACAAACAAAGACAGTTTTACTTTTTCCTTTCCAATATGTATACCTTTTATTTCTTTTCTTGTCTTAGTGCATTACCTAGGACTTGAGTACATTTTTAAGTTCCCTGTTTACTGTTTCAAAACCAAACAAAAATAATGTCCAACAGAAGCAAGTGTTTGAGGAAAATATTTTTCTACATTTTTAGCCTTAAAAATGCAGGAGAGAAACGGGAAAATATTGTAAATAATTCAGAAGATTTGATGCACAGTGGGTGATAGGTGAATTATAAAAGAGAAAGCAAATGTACATGAATTTTATATTCAAAGCCCATCTAGGCCAAATTACCAAATAAAAAAGTATGAGTGAGAACAAAGAACAAAAGTAGAGTAAGTAGGCAACATATATTTAAATATTTCACAAGGATTGCTTAAAAATGAATAATGTTTGCCAAGTTTTTTTCTTCTCCTGCAATGAAAAATACTGTGGAAGTATTTCTTTTAAAGGGATCTTTACTATGTTAGCAATGTCTCCAAGAGTGCTAAGTCTCCCTGCTCTTGGCAGATGGTCTAATGCAGTTGGATTTCGAAGCTACCTGGGTAATTTCCTGGGTGTTTCTTGTGGATTGGTTCAGAGCCACCCATTGCTTTCCAAGGAAAGATGCTTCTTCATCTTTGTGGATTCTTCCATGACATTTATTTCTGGAACACTGATAAGAACAACACTGCTAGAACACAGCCCAGGCTGCAGGCATATACCAACCTTTCTGCTTTGGTGGAACAGAGGCAGAGGCTGCCTCACCGGACTGTTCTCTGCATCGATGTCTGTCCACGCTTTAGCTACTGGTAACCAGTCTCCCACCAGGGATAGTCACAAGGGCCCTTCTCATTGGCTGTCGGGAAACTGCCCTTCCATAGGTGAGCCCCAACTGCTACCCCAGGAACTGATTTCCTGCTGGTTACCCTCCTTGCCCTCCCCTTACTTTGACAGATATCCCCAGTGCATTAGGTCAGGTAAACTCATGTATGTCAATCAACTGTAGATCAATTCCAAATAACAATATGGTAGCTAATGTTTCATTAATACCATGTCATTCAAAGCAAGAGTTTTATATCTCTTGTCAATGCTATAACCATGTGCATTTAAAGAACAAGGTGCCCCCAAAAAGCAAGACTATCCTCTTGTGTATGCTGTGACACTTAAGAAGCTAGGACAGGTACATTCATAACCCTACAATCACAGTGGCACCTGTACAGAAAGCTGCAGTTCAATTATTGTCAAGTACACAAGCAAATGCAGGTATGTCTACTATAAGACATAAATGAAGTCTGTATTCTTGCAAGACAGATGAAGAAATATAAGGCAGAATCATGAGAATGAATGATAAAGGTAGAATCACAAGTAAAAAAAGCAGTGTGGACATGATGATGTCAGATGGAGTGGCCCAAAGCCCACCTTTCAAACTGATCATGTTACATCCAGACTTTACTGCTATGTAAGAATTACATTGTTTAATTTTGTAGAAAGTCTAAATCTATATTGTTCTTACCTAGAGTCTTGCATTGACATAGCCTGTCAAAGGATCCTTCTTTTTTTAATGTATTTTTAGCTTATCTCTGCAACCAGAAAGTTTAAGCTTTTTGAGGGTAAGAACCATGTCTTCAACTTTTCTGTGTCCTCTGCAGTGCCTAGTTAGACAGTAGGTACTTGGTAAATATTTGTTGCTTAAAATTGATTATAATGAGCTATGTTATAATAAAGTTTATCTACTATAACAGCACAAGTAACAATGAACAACTAAATAATCAGTAAAATGTAAATGTGTAAATATTCCCATAAAACAGATTTTGAAGTTATAAGAAAATGTACCTCTCTTCCTAGCGTTCTGATTGTTTATTTTTGTGGGTTCTAAATTCTCTTCTTAAAATAGTAATGAGAATGGGTCAGAACTTGCATTTTGGAAGTGAAAATGGGGGTAGGATAGCTGTCAATGTCAAGAAATTAATAGGAAAATCTATATAACCCATAGAAGGGAGGAAGAGGCATTGTGATTTGGTCAGCCATTGCTCTCTTGTGCTCGTCCTTGGAGACAAGGTCTCCCCTGTGGCCAAGGCGCCTTCCCGTTATGGTTTGAGAATTTTAATATACAAGTTGAAGGGACAGATTCCCCTGAGGGGCGTGTTTGTGCCAACAGGGAGGGCAGCTGCGGTGAAGAACCAACGCGTGCCAGAGGCCGCTGAGCTGCTGGGACTTGGTGTGAACAGATGACAGGTTTAATTTCACTCCCAGCGAGGTGCTCAGCCAGCGCACCTCAAACCAGCTTTGCAAATCACATTGTGTGACTGAAAATTGGCTTGTTGCACCCATCCGTTCTGGAGACCAAACTTCCCTGGTTTAAGGGGGTGCCTTTGCCGAGGTGGGCCAGCAAACGAATGATGTCTGTTCTCTAATTGAAATGACAGCATATTCTTTCATAGATTAATTTTAAATTACCCATGTTTATATCCTTTAATCAAGATGATAAATGCAGCACAGATAATTTTCTGCACTACTCTTTTAATTTTTTTTTGAGACTAATAATAGCTGATTGGCTTTTGACATTCACTGCTTCTTCCAAGCACGTACCTTGGACTGTTTATCATTGTATTCCTAATTATTTTTAAACTTGATTTGTTTCATATTACAGTAAGGGAGGAATATAGTTTTAATCACAGATTTCACTGATATTCCTTTTGTGAACTTAAAGATGATACTTTCCTGAAGAGATTTGTCCTCGAGATTATATCTCATGCTGAAATAAGGGCCTTCTTCCTGGAAGAAATATTTCTTTAAAATGAATACTTGCAAGAAGTGTTCATCTGTGAACTTTTACCAATTAGAAATGGCTCCACACTTAAGACTCTTTAATAATGTCTGTTAAGCAGCATTTTAGCTCATCATCTAGGTTTGATGATTTATATTCAACATTAAATGTAATAAATTTAGACCTTTTTCCAAGTTGGAGGCACAGCATCTCTGAATCACCATCCTAGCCCAGGGCCCCTGGCTGGTCCCATATCTCACCATCATCATGCCAGCAATACAGTGGGATTCTCCAAGCCCTGTTTGGGCCTCTGCAATCATGGGGATGATACGTGAGTGGTGACACAGAACAGGAGGGCATGTTGGCAGAACTCCATGGCTGGGACTCAGGGTCCAAGACCAGATGGAGGCTGAGAACACACACCAGCAACTTGCTGTCTCAACTTTGGCATCCAAGGCTATGCCAATTCCTATCTTTAAATTACACCAAAATTCAAGGAAGAGGCTTTAGTGCCTTAAAAAACAAAAGTGTCTTTATATGTTTCAATCTGTATGACTGGAGTTTTTAAAAGAATTAATCACAAAGAATTGAACTTGGAAACACAAATGGATCTTTTAATGATAGTCCTATAAGAGAGATTTAAAACCTTCCTGTGTTTCAGCAGTTCCTCAGATGGTGGTTTCATTCTTCATTTCTGAGTTATGAAAAAGCATGAGACTAAAATACCTTGGAGAAAAGTTACTCATGCCAATGAAGCAATAGTTATAATAGCTTTCTTTAGAATTATCTTGACAAATTTAGCTATATTCTATTTCATACTGTTGGTGTCATGTAATATAAAGTTAAGTTTTGACCACAATTTAAATATAAATTACCTGGATACTTTTGGAAATGTGCATCTTCAGTGGACAAAATGCTCACATTTCAAGCATTTGAAAAGGGTTAAGCATTAGCTAATGCCTTCAATTAAAGATACCAGAGCCGTCTAAAAACTTCAGTTTTCTTAGAATAAAAATATGGTAAAAGAAGATGTAACTCCAGTTTTTAGGCACTTGGAGATTGGATTTGGAGTCAGTCCACACAGCCTAGCTATGGTCAGTTCCCTGGTGGAGAGCCTGGTCTCAATGTCTTTGTTCCTAATTGCCATTTGGAAATGACTGGATGAGAAGGCAAGAGCTAGCTCAACCCAAGCTATCCCTCACGCAGTCGGTCCTTAATCTCAAGCAGGCTGTTTCTACAGCCTGTGTGACCATACCATATCTCCTGTGTCTTGGAGCATGTCTCCCATTGAAATGGTGCACTGTACTGCAGCAGGCTGCCAGGCCAGCACACACTTAACTAAGTCAGTTATGTCACTGAAGCGCTGCCCACGTGAAAATCATTCTAGAAATACTGCAGCTGCGGGACACTGGCCGAAGCACCTGCCCCAGTGTGGGCCTCTCTGCAGATAATGGGCTGGGGGCAATTCACGCCTGGACAATCCAGAGCCTGATGCAAAGATGAAAAGTAATGAAAGGAAACAGAATGAAGAAACACTACTCTTCAGGATGACATTACAGTGCTGGCAATTAAAGCAGAAAAATATAAAATTGAAGAAGTAATCATGTTTCACCTATTTTAACAATTGTGTTTGAGGAAAAGCAACTTCGACCAGAGAAGGATAAGGAAGTCGTGGACACACTGAGACTGAGGGTCCCGAGGAGGCAGCTGACCACGCTCCATGTCAAGGACTTTGGCTCCTTGGGGAAAACTAGATTATTGCATTTTTGTCAAATATTTTTTGCCAGTGAAACAAAGAGCAAGTGGAACCAAGAGAAACAAGGGAAGTTTTTCTGATGCATCTAGGCAGGCGTGAGAGAGGAAGGGGAGGAGAGGAAGCCCAGGAGAGAAAGAGGTGTGGCCTCGATGGAGTGGCTGAGGAGGTGACAGTGACACTCAGGGAAGACGGACCTACTCAGCTCTCTGGCCCATGAATGCAGGCAAGGGAACATGAAAGAGTGAGGCAGGAATATCTCAACTTGTGGTTCCCTTGACAGCTGGGGGGTGCAGGGGTGCAAATTCAGGACCACTGGGTTGTTGAACGGGCCATTCTCAGGGAAGTGGGAAGGGAAGGAAGATGGGTGATGGTGGATGTACATACATAACCTACTTGTACAGGAATAGAACTTCATTGCCACAACAGTATGTGATGTGGTGGTTCTTGGTTCAGGGAGTATTTATACAAGCTCACAAGCAGGCATTCCTTGGATTCTTTTTGTGAGATGAAAGAGCTTTCCATGTGACTTTGAGCCTCTGTGTGACCAATTCTCAGGTTGCGCCTGTGTCACAAGCTCAAGAGTCTGCCAGGAGGAGGTGGAAGACTCAGGGGTGCTTATGTGCAATCCCTGAATGCAAATACATGTCTGAGTGCACGGAGATGGTGAGCGAAGGGGTTGGAGACGTTAGAAACCATGGGCAAGGGAGGCATTGGGCATCCCTGCTCCTGCACTGCATGTGTGTGTGTGTGACCAGCACTTACTACTCCACATTGGTTGGAGAACAGGCATCAGGAGGGTGGTGCTGAGAAGAGGAAAGGCCGACAGTCCCTGATGGTACATTACATGCCAGTCCCTGATCTAAGTGCATCAGGTATATTAACTCATTTAATCCTCACCCCACCTCTATCGTGTAGGCTCTGTTATGTCTCCATTTTACAGGTGAAACGTTCCTTACCTGAATTTTAACTCGATCATTCCAAATGCAGCCCCATGAATGGCCCCTTCTCCGAGGAGGAGCTCAAGACTACACACATGTGGATGAGGTGGAGCAAACACTCAGATGCATGGCAAGGGACACTGTGGGTGGCTCAGTTGGAAGTCCATTTCCTTTCCCATCTCTCATCCCCCCCATCCGCCTCCCTTCCAGCATTGCAGCCCATCCTCTGACTGTCCACAGAGCCTGTGCCTGTCACTTCCACGCCCAGCCCCGAGTGCTCCTCCCACTCTGTAGCATGAAGAGGATGGGGTAGATGCTTGACATTCTGCCTGATTTCACCAGGAATGCCATGGAGAGCCCAGCTACCCACAGCCCAAGACACTGCAGGGCACTTCCAAGCAATGTGGTTTTGAAACCTGATTTCCTAAGCATTTAGGGAAGCGTGGAGGTTAAAATTGCACATGGTTAATCACAGTTGAAAATAATTCCCTGTAGATCTTCACCATCCAGTGTGGTAGCTACAACCATATGAAGCTACCAGCATGTGATGTGTGTGAACTGTGATGTGCTTTCAATGTGAAGTACTACCATTAATACCAAAAAAGAATATTAAATATCAATTGTTTCTATATTGATGGCGTGTTGAAATGTCAATATTTTGGATATATTGGGGTAAGTACAATCACTTATGAAACTGAGTTTCACTTTCCCTTTCAACATGGACACGAGGAGATGCTGTGTGTGGTTTGCACTGCTTTCTGCGGGGCATCACTGCTGTGGACCCTGAAACTGAGAGGCTCTGCATGTGCAGGGTGGCTGTGGCTTCTGGGACCTGCCCCACAGAAGCCTAAAGGGCCCACATTCAACCTGAGCCTCTTTTTTGGAAACACTTTTTTTTCCCTCCAGTTGTGCATAATACCAGTCACACCTGGGTTTCTGGATAATTGCACCCACAAGTGGCTACATGCAGGCACAATTAGGTGCTTGCAACTTGTTTGAAGGCACAGGTGTCTAATTGCGCCCACAAATGGCCATTTGGCAGGCGCCACTCGCTGTGCGCATGCTGATTACGGGCAGAGAAAGGCACCGACCGGAGAGGAGCCCGGCAGTGGAGGCATGGAAATGGTCATGGTCGCCCCAGCCTCCTGTGCGCACTCACTCCTCTCTGGATGAATCTTTTTGAGGAGTGCCCCCTTCAGTGTTTGTGACCAGAGGCACATATTGGACATCTAGATCGGGAGATGAGGTGTGTATGCCCCTGTCACAAGGTCAGTGCCATCCTGGACTCCTAAGCAAATTGGGACTAACAGAGCCCACGTTATCAACCTGAGCAGCCTGCGGGGAGCTTCCACTTGTAATAGCTGAAAATGATGGCCTGTGTGAGGGTCCCCGGGGGCCCTTTGGGGCATGGTAGTTTTTAAAGGGTTAATCCAACCTAATGGCTCGTTTAGTGGGATGAGAAGGGGCAAGAATCATCAGGCTGTGACTTAAGTGGAGCAGTTAGAGGAGGGGGCTGCCCTGGGGCAGGCTGTGGGGCAGGTTACCTCCCAGGCTGAGTAGTGGATACCCTGTGCTGCAAGATGACAGCACTGGGCATGGAGACACATGCACCTACATGGATCTTCAAGTCCAAGGAAATGCAGAAGACGCGGAGGACTTTGAACCAGATTCAGGGCCTCTGTGGGCTCTTGCAGAAGGGAGGCCTCAAAGCACTGCAGATTCTAAAAATCAGCCCTCAGCCCACCGGGGTGGTCACAGGAACCGTGTCCTGTGTTCATCAGAGCAACCAACATGCACCGCACACCCACAGTCCAGGCGATGGGTTCAAGGAAGGCCAAGGGTTCCAGGGAGAGTGTTAGGAAATTTGAACCACAGCAGCTTGACTCGGTTATTCTAGTGTGGGAAAAAGATGTTTGTTCTCCTAATGAGAGATAGCTTTCATGGCGTGTGTTTATTTTCAACATAAAGAAGCTCATGATGTGCCCACCTTGACAAATCCTCCTGTCTTGGGTCTCCACATCTCTTTGTGTCTGCTCTTTATTTATGATGATAGCCACCCATGCTTGAACGGCAATGCCATTGCAGTAAATATCCATAAAAAGCCAATTCTAACTTCAAGTCACTGTGGCTGGGAGTGAGGAAGTCTGTCTGAAAACACCTCGTGACTGTCCTCTTTCAGAGTCTCTGTGACAGGCTCAGCTATGAACCTCTTTCATTTTGGCTGGACTGTGGCTCAATCTAATGTCAACTTACCATAATTCTTTTATGTGGAAGGCTATTATTCCATTATGACTTTCTCCCTTGTCACCTAATATCCAAGGAGGGCTCTGTTGGGGAGAGATTACTTCATCTTAGATATTTCATACCATTTGGTCTTCTTTCCTTCTGTATTTTAAAGAGGCAGTGGAAAATGTTCTGTTTCCTGTTATTAGCCTTCTTTATAAATAGCCTTGAAATATACCATATATATATATATATAATTTTTTTAGGAGTTTGGCATAAGGATAGAAATGACTTGGATTTCACAATTTTATGAAGTTTAAGGCACGGTTTTCCTGCACTTGACACATTGCCTAGGATTCAACGCCTGGTTGTTGGAGACTGCTGAGCACTAAAGAAACTAGCCTGGGGTGATTGTTTTCTGTGTGCAAAAGCATTTGCAGCTTTTCAATCTGGGCCAAATGTTCCTGTACTTTCTTATTATTTAATTTTTTTGTTCACAAGTTGTAAACTTTGATACCAAATGTACAGTGGTCGTTGTAAGGTTTTCTCTTTGTTTAACGTTTCTTATAACAACCTGCACTTTGATCTTCTTGAGTCTGTCTTCCGAGAAGCCAAGAGCAAAGAGCTTCTACAACAGCACTTCTATCCCCTAGTCTTTAGAAGTGAGCCTCACTTGGCGATGTCTCAAGAGCCACATTTCTACTAGGCATGGTAACTCACGGCTGTAATCCCAATGCTTTGGGAGGCCAAGGTGGGAGGATCACTTGAGCCCAGGAGTTTGAGAGCAGCCTGGAAAACATAGTGAGACCCCAATTCTACAAAAAATTTGCCGAGCATGATGGTATGCCCCTGTTTTCCCAGCTACTTGGGAGGCTGAGATGAGAGGATCACTTGAGCTCAGGAGGTCAAGGCTACAGTATGCCTTGCACTCCAGCCTGGGTGAGAGAGTGAGACCCTGTCTCTTAAAAAAAAAAAGCCACATTTGTAACCACAGTTGACCAGAAGGCCTGAATGACTATCAAGTGCTTTGTGGAGTCTAGTTTCTGATGCTGATATAGAAATTTCAGGTCTCCAAGAACCAGTGTGTTATGTGAATGAGCTATTACATCTTGAAAAACCATAGAAGTCACTGATCAGGAAGTAAATGTCTCTTCTTATTCATTGTTTTTATTTCCTTATCAACCACAATTATATTTGTGGTATAGATTTGGTTTTACTTCTTAGCATTTTTATGAAGAAGCTACTTAATTGAAAAGGATTCAAAAATCCTACTCTTCGGACTCTGAATGGCCACAGTCTGCACAAGATTTAGATCTGGTGGTTGACTATCGTGCTAGCCATATTCAGTAAACCACGGCTCTGGTGTTCTCAGTAATAGTACCACAGCTGTCGGAAATCGTTTATGCTCTTCTCCAAATCTTCCACATATAGTGAGTCCAGTGATGACTGGAAGCTTCTGGTACCTCACTGCACCAGAACCGACTTTAATTCTGCTCCACGTTTTTCCATTTCCCTGTGTTGGCAGAGCTTCTGGAGAGTTCTGTATCTCAACCAGCTGTTGGGCTACTCTTGCTGAGTTTTTGCTTTTTACTGTTTGGGATTTTTAGTCATCTTCCACCATGACCCCTAACCCTAACAAGTGGTAGGGAAATGCGTAGAAATGCTGGTCTCCATCATATGGAATGCTGGTCTCTTTCCTGCTCCCTTCTCTTTTCCCGGTTTCCCCTGCAGAGCCCAACTTTGCAGAGAGCAACAGACACACTAGAAGAGGGAGGAAAGTAGGAGTGAGTTTACAGCTGAGAAAGCAAGGTCACGATTCCTACAGGGCAGGGCTCTGCCTGTCCCCAAGATCTCCGCAGCCAGCATAACACCTGCCACAGCAGACAGTCAACTAAGACCTAAGGCAGAGAAGGGCAGGAAGGCAAAGCACTGGAGGAAATGCACAGCCTAGAGGGGTTTTCTCTATTCTCAGGCATGCTGAATTTCAGTGAACATTCTTACATTAAGTTGAGTGGAATTTCTAATTGGATCATGAAAATTTTTCATTGAAAGCTTTGTGTTTTTGTCATAAAAATTTCTCCTTGAGTGTAAATGCATAAAGCAATAGGAAAGTTGTGATTGAGATGACATGACATGTTTTCCAAGTTTCAATTTTCAATACTTTCTGTCTTTCCTAGAGAATTCTTTCCAAAGCTCAAATTTCTCATTTTTGCTATTCATCCAGACCTGATTTTTTTTTTAATACATTAAGCAATTTTTATCAAGCATGAGTGATTGGAGTTTTTCCAGGCAACAAATGCTTTTTTTTCAAGTGTGTGTGTGTGTCTTCTGTCGAGTTATAGAAAGTTCAGTTTTAAAGGTTGCAAAGAAAAAGGATCAATAAACAATGAACAAAGGGGACCCATATCCTTGACTCTGGTGATAGTTCAGATGTGTACACTTGTAAAACCTCATGGACTGAACACTTAAAATGGATACATTTGTTGCGTGTAAATTTCATCTCAAATTTTTTCTTAAATAAAGAAAATAAAAACCCATATTCATCTGGGCTTGACTCGCCAGGCCATATCATGGTAGACTTCAAGTCCTTGGAACATCTGCTATGCCGTGGCCCTTACTGTCCCCAGACAAACTCCAGCTCTCAGAGATCATTAGGGTCCCAGGAAAGTTGTGATTGAGATGACATGACATGTTTTCCAAGTTTCAATTTTCAATACTTTCTATCTGTCCTAGGTCCCTTTCAGAAATACAGAGAGACCCCCAAGTGAGGCAGGCTGTTCTCAAAAAAAAGTTTCCACACTCTTAGGCTGTGGAATAGTCTGTTTGCCCTCCAAGTAAACACCACAAGCCATATTTCTCTTTTTATTAAGTCAGTATGTCACGGGGTTGGGATTGCGACCCCACAGAAGTCAGGCTCTGCAGAACCCCATTCCTGCAGCTCCAGATCCAGTCCCTCCCAATGGTGTTTGAGCAGAGAGACAGCAATGAGAAATCATGACCCTGCACATTTCTGAGGCGGGGAGGAAAAGGAGCAGCTGGGGGGCGGGGCCCAGGGTAGTCCTTTAGCAGCTTCCTTTCTAGTCACTTGCTTGGGCTGAGCAGGCAGGAATTTTCCTGGCATCTTTTATATTTACACAACTAATTGCCAAGTATTTGCCACTCACATAGGTGTCACCTACTGGAGAATTGCCAGAGGACTAGAGTCTGGGATGGCTGTCCTCCTCAGACGTGGACCAATGTACTTGTGTGTGTGGTTACCAGAGTTAGTTGTAGGTGCACACAATGAGCTCACAGGAAGCTTGTCAGGAATCCAGAGTCCACCAGGCGCCCTCGTACACTCCATGCATCTTCTATTTCTCCACACAAGACCTTCTTTGTCACACTTGAGACAAGGTATTCTTTTAGGCCTCTTGAGTTTCACCTTCTCTACCCAACAGATGTTGAGCTACAATGAAGCTTCTCTCTCCCTGTGGTTTCCCAAGTGAAGGACCATCTGCCCTTTTCACTCACTTTATCCCAGGGTTCTTGCACCAATAGGTAACCTCCTCTATGCACCAACAAGAGGCAAACATTATTGTTCTCTCTATATGTGATCAGATATTTTATACACCCAATGCAGAAAATGAAATTGGCAAGTGTAACTGAAAATTTAAAACATCCTAGGGCAGACT
>CAUYQG010067812.1:0-76649 GCA_963574415.1 Tarsius wallacei
CGCTCCTTCACAATATGGTCCTTGTCTGCCTATCTTGACTCATACTTGATGCTCCCTTGACTCACACACCTGTTCTGTAGTAAAGTTCACTGAATTTACCATGTTATTTCACTATTCTGACTCACTCTGTCTTCAATGTCTCGGCTGTCATTTGTCCCATTATGTATTAATCTTGAGCATCCTTCAGCATTCAACTGAAGAACATACTCAGTGATCTATCACAGAAACAAAGAGCAGAGTACCATATGTTCTCACTCGTAAGTGGACCTTGAACAATTATCATAATACTATAAGAAAGGGGTTGGCAGTAGTGGGAAACTGCTGGGGGGTGTTGTGGGATTTGCAGTTGAGGGAAACTGCCAGGGGAGAGAGGGGCATACCTCATCAACAAGGGTACCGGCATCAAGAACATTTGTATAATTAACCCTGACTTGCATCCCACATCTTTAAAATAAAAATTTTTTTGAAAAGAATTATTTTCCCCATAAAGCTTTTGCTGATATCCAGGCAACATTAACTATAGACTTCGTTGTGCTACTACCATATACCCGTATCATAACAGTATATACTTTATAAGATCATTATGAGGATGAAAAACGTAAAGACTTTAGGCCAGACACAGTGGCTCATGCCTGTAATCCCAGCACTTTGGGAGGCTGGGACAAGAAGATTGCTTGAGCCCAGGAGTTTGAGACCAGCTGGGGCAACAGAGTGAAACCTTGTCTCTAATTTTAAATATACATCATTTTAGAAATACTATTATGGAAATAGAATAAGTAAAAGAGTTTTAAAAATGTAAAGCTGTTAATACAATGCCTGACACACAGTAACTATGCATAATAAGCAAAATTATTCATAGTATTATATTAAAGCACTTTTTGTACTATTACATATTTTTTAGTTTACCTGTCTCACCACTACCAGAATGTGACTTTATTTAGCATGGAGGTTGTGACTTTATTCAGCTCTGTAGGACCAGGAATAAGTACACTGTCTGGCATGAAGTGGTAACTTGCTAAATAGCTACCAAGCAACACAATCTGTAAGATAAGGAAAGCTTTTTTATTTTTCTGGTGTAACTTTTTATCCTTAATGACAAATAAATTAAATTTTCTCTCTTGATTGAGTTATCTCTTGATTTCCTTTATAACTTCTCCCATCAAAAAACCTTCTTGGGTTCAAGGATAATAATAAACACATTTATAGTGGGTATTTTCTTCAAAAGCTAAGTGAATTTAATTTTTTGTGTGTGTCAGAGTCTTACTCTGCTGCCCAGGCTGGAGTGTAGTGGCATGCTCATGGCCACTGCAGCCTCGACCTGCTGGGCTCAGGCTATCCTTCTGGCTCAGCCTTCCAAGTAGCTGGAACTACAGGCGTGTGCTACCATGCCCAGCTAATTTTTGGATTTATTGTAGAGACAAGGTCTCGCCAAGTTGCCCAGGCTGGTCTTGAGCCCCTGGGCTCAGGCAGTCCTCTCACCTCGGCCTCTCAAAGTGCTGGGATTACAAGTTTGAGCCACTGAACCCAACCAAATTTAATTTTTAATAGATACCCACCTCCACTTTCCATCTGTAACAACACAGAATGGTTTTGTTGACTCTTAAAATTTCTATGTTAGATGTGTGTGCGTATGTGTGTAACTATAACTTTTTTCCTCACTTCCTTAAGATTGTTAAATACCAGTTTGCAGAGCCAGAAGTCAAGAACGATCCCAAGCTAAAATGCAAGTGCTGGAGCTCCTGGCTCTATGTTATGATTCCTCTCCCCTGAGAAAGGTTGTTCTATGGTGTGACTTTGAAAAAAATTAATGTTAACTTTTGAGAAAGATATAAACTGGTCACTTGAAATATCAATGAATACCAGCTTAGAGAAGTATCTGTAAACTTGTGAACACAGTACTCTTTCATGGTTTTTAAAAATGGAGCAAATTTTGTTCTAAACCCAGTGAGATGCTTCACTGGGAAAGGTCATGAAACTTAGCCCTAACATGATTGAAGAGAAGTGCCCCAAATACAAGTGCATACTTCCAATGTGCTTTCCAGTTTTATATGCATATCCAAATCAATATGGTGTATACCAGTGTGCTTTGGGTTGTCCAAAACAAAGGAAAACCAATCTCGGAAATAGGGTGGTGTATTAGTCTATTTTGCATCACTACAAAGAAATGCCTGCAGCTTGGTAATTTAAATGTTTAGTTTGGCTCATAGTTCTGCAGACTGTACAAGAACCATAGTGTCAGAATTTGCCTCTGGTGAGGGCCTCAGTAAGCTTTCACTTATGGCAGAAGGAGAAGGGGAGTCACCATGTCACATAGTGAGAAAGTAAGCAAGAGAGAGAGGAGGAACTTCCAGGCTCTTTTAAACAACCAGGTCTCACAAGGGTGGGATCAGCAGATGCTGAACATTGCTAGGGGAGGAAGGGAGAGAGGCACATGGCAACACACTGGGTACCAGGTTCACTATCAGGGAGAGAGTGGGTCAGCCAGAAGCCTAAACTTCACCCACATACAACTTAATTGTATAGTAAATCCTCACTTGTACCCCACAACTCTAAAATGAAAAATATATATAAGCAACCAACTCACATTAATTAATAGAACAAGAACACACTCATTACCATGGGGAGGGCAGCAAGTCATTCATGAGGGATCTGCCCCATGACCTAAACACCTCCTACTAGACCCACCTTCAACATTGGGAATCACATTTCAGCATGAGATTTGGGAAGAACAAACATTCAAATTATATCAGGCGGACTAGCAGGACAGATGGTGACAAAACATGTCCCAACATACAAGTGGGTTCACCATTTTTTGAGAAAAATTCATCCAGAGCCGTGTCACCAGACCACGACTAGAGATATGAATGACCTCGTTGGAGGGCAGGCTTGACAAGACTAGAGAGACCTTCAGGGATTTAAACAACAGAACTGGAGTGTAGGCAGCAACATTGAGCCAAGTACTCAGTCCTATAGACAGCATCACCACAGCAGAGATGAGAGTGCATGGAAGTTCCTGAGTGTGTCCAGGATAACTAAGGCATGCTTTATTCCAAACAGCAAGAAAGGTTTCATCCTTATTTAGGTTTGACTCTGGAAAAGGTTGGGACTGAGCCTGTAGAAAAGTGGTTCATGGCTGCAACTTAGGCAAAGGGTTGGGGAGACACTCTTTGTTCTTCTATAAAAGTCCCTGGAATGCTACAAGGCAGCTTCATCAGTTTCAAGTCAAGGACCACTCTTTGAGTGAATATTAAATAAGTAATAAGTAGGGTACCCCTCTGATATGACTTTCCTTACTTACCACACATCAATTCACTCATTCATTGCCCTTTAGTTGTTTGCTTTTAGCTTCAGTCAGAGTAGATATGATGTTGTGTTTTAGGGCAGCTGATTGCCTTTGAATTGGGAATATAACCAACATATCATGCTGCCCATAATCACCATAACTGAGGAGTGTCTACATAAATTCTTCTCCAAAATTAATCTCTGATGAAGAAGGTAGGGAAAATTGCATTAATAATTTTTGGCCAATTGTAATGTTAAACCAAATTTATTACTGCATTCACTTCAGATAAAAATAGGTGTTTTAATTGTTTTTCATGTATATGGAAGAAGAAATTGAGATTCAGGAGAGTTAGCTGAATTGTCTAAGCCACACCACCACCACTCTGGTAGATACAGCTTACAATTGAGATCTGCCTTTCCCAAAAAAAATGCATCCATAGTCTGAAATCTTCTGTTGCCCCCACTGAAATTGGTCTCTTTCTCACTCAGGCTCTTCATTGTCTGTCTCCCTGAAAATCATTTCTACTCAGCTTTCCCAAGTACTCTTCTTTTGCAGCTACATGGCACTGAGTCCCACAAGCATTTGTAATTCTGTTTATCCTAAGTACAAGCCTGAAGAAAAAGACAATGTGACCCTTCACTGAATGCCAAAGAAGACAGAAGATGGAAGAAAATGATAGAAGATTACTTGGGCTCATAATACAAATCTGGGTTCACTAAGCTGAGTAGAAATGATTTTCAGGGAGACAGACAATGAAGAGCCTGAATGAGAAAGGGACCAAATTCAGCGGGGGCAACAGAAGATTTCAGACTATGGATGCATTTTTCTGTCCTTCTCATTTCTTACCTGGATTGAATCTGTGTCTTTACTGAAACACTCACATGTAGTCAGAAAGCTTCATAGACCACTGTCTGAAAGTGAACTACTACATGAAGTTTATTATAGTCTAGAAGGGTGATCAGTGTTCCGCAAATCAAGAAGAAACCCCAAGTCCTTAAGTGGGGCAACTGAACATATAACAGTGGATAGTTTTCTGGAGTTATAAAAAGCACTGTGTACTTTCTTCTCCTGATAGACCATCATCACCAAGAACAAAAAAAAAAATGTGAGAACAGAACTGAATGGGAAGTGAGGAAAGGAAAAGAAATAGTGTACAAATTCCCAATTCTGCAACCTTTCTATGCCAAGAGAGCCCTCTCCACCAACACATTTCAACAATTCATAAGAACAAATACATTTTTAGGAAATAACAGGAGAGACTTAAGTTCTACTAGCTATTTAATTTCCAACTCTAATAGGAAAGAGGCATAACCAATTATGTCAATTCAGAATTCACAATTACACTAAAGAAAAACAGAGAATGACTGTAACAGAATGCAATTCAAGCTATTAAATATTTACTGGGCACTTATTCCATGCTGGGTTCAAGACTAGAATTCTGACATCTGGTGAGAGGTAAATACATGCATCTATTATAAAGAAGAGACTATTGTCATTCAGATGAGATTATTGTCCTGTTGAAGAGTCTCCCCAGAGCCTTCTTTATTTCCCTATTCCTTAGGCTATAAATGAAGGGATTCAACAATGGGGTGACCACTGTGTACATTATAGAGGCAATTATGTCCTTGTCACTGGAGGTATTGTATGAAGGGAAAAAATACAGTCCGATAATTGTACCATAATACAGAGATACCACAGAGGGGTGGGAGCCACAGGTGGACAAGGCTTTGCAGATCCCCTTGGTAGATGGAACCTTTAGCATAGTGGCCCCAATGCGACCATAAGAGATCAAAATGCATATTAGTGGTATAGTGATGACTGCCACTCCCACCGTGAAAACAATCAGCTCATTGAGAGAGGTGTCTGAGCATGAGAGCTTGAGTAGGGCAGCAAGGTCACAAAAGAAATGGGGGATGGTGTTGTCAGCACAAAAAGATAGCTGGGCCAGGAGGATAGTGTGAGACAGGGCACTGGAACAGGAGAGGATCCACGACACAGATACTAGTAAGGTACACAGCCCCTCTCTCATGATAGTGGTGTAGTGGAGGGGATGACAGATGGCCACGTACCGATCATATGCCATTGAAGTGAGAAGAAAATTGTCCAGATCAGTGAAAAATATGAAAAAATACATCTGTGCTATGCACTCTGCATAGGCGATGGATAGGTTCTGGGTCCGAATGGTCATCAGCATCTTAGGGACAGTGACAGATGAAAAAGAGATATCAGTGAGGGCCAGGTGGCTGAGGAAGAAGTACATGGGGGTATGGAGGTGGGAGTCCAGCCGGATGAGCAGGATGATGAGCAGATTCCCCAGCACTGTGGTCAGGTACATGCCCAGGAACAGGGCAAAGAAAACGTCCTGCTGTTCTGGCCAGATGGGGAGCCCTAAGAGGAGGAACTCAGACACACTGGTCAGGTTTTCCCTCCTCATGCTGCTATTCTCTCTGCTGGGAATTGAGAGACATTGAAAAAGCAAGAGCATCACAATAAAATATTTTAAAATTAAAAAAATAAATGTGTATTTGAAATTACAACACAAATATAGATCATTGAAATTGCCTATATAAAATTACCTTCATTTATTGACCCCTTGGAGAGAAGCAAGCCTGACAACACATGCTTTCTTAACCAACGGACCTGAACCTGCTGGAGGAGACAAGAAGCCATTGAAAGACAAAAGTGTCTTCAATCTCCAGGGACCTCACATCCCACTACCTTCCTCCTGGACTGCCTCCATAGTAGCTCAGAGCCAACTACCTGCTGGTCAGAGTAACTGCATCTATCATAAAATCTAAGAATGATATCTGAGATCTTTTTAAGACTTTTTACTCTTGTGGACTGAACTCCAACCCAAGCCCAGAGCACCAGGAAGTCCTCTACTGGGCACAGGATCACCAGGAAAACAATCTCAACCTGCCCCCCACCCCAAAGACATCATCAACCAATCAATAGCCCTATCCCTCTGTCCACCAATTTCCCTTTAAAAATCTTATATTTTGAATTCTCAAGGAGGCAGATTTGAGTGATTTCTTCCATCCTCCTTATTTAGCTGCTTTGCAATATTAAACTCTTTCTCCATTGTAATGGCTGTGTCAATTTTGGTTGGACAGCAGGTATAGGAACCCAGTTCAGGTGTAAACATCACTAAATAAAGCATCATATGTCAATACTTCTAAAGTAAAAAAAAAAGAAAGAAAGAAAAAACAGTAGCAAACAAATGTTGATTTACTGCAGGCAGATAGAAATGAGATTTACTTTGTGTGTCGAATATGCCAATATCTGTCTGCATTGCCATATCCCTACAAAAAATAATTTAAAGTGGATGGTATTATTATGCAAAATGAGAGAATTTGCCAACAGAGAAGCAAGTCTGATATAGAAGAGAAGCTGGCTCCACTGGCATTTTCACTTTCTAGGGGAAAGGCAACCCAGACAAAGCTATAACTCAGTAAACCAGTTATGTCTAGTCAGGAAAGAGAAAGCCTCATACTGTTTTAGCAAAGCGATAGTAAGTTAGTGTCTTCCCAATTTCTTTTCTGCATCTATACTTTTACAGACAGTCATCAAGCTAATCATAAGCCTTCAAGTTGTAACATAATGAATTTTTTAAATTGGTCTCAAAATCCATTAATAAGCAAAGTATAAAGATGAAATTTCAATGACATATACCCAAAGAAAATTGGATAAAAAATAAATATTCAAAGTTTCCATTATGCATAAAGTTGATTGGATAAGAAACATATTCGTTGATTTTGATATCATTGCTATAAAAAAGTAATTTTAGGCCAGTAATGGAGGCTCATTACTGTAATCCCAGCACTTTGGGAGTCCAAGGCAGGAGAATTGCATGAGCCCAGGAGTTTGAGACCAGCCTAGGCAACATAGTGAGATCTTGTCTTTTTAAAAAATTTAAAAATTAGCCAGGTGGGTGGCATGTACTTGTAGTCCCAGCTACTCAGGAGGCTGAGGAGGGAGGATTGCCTGAGCCCAGGAGGTCAAGGCTATGATGAGCCATGATCATGCCACTGCACTCCAGTCTGGGCAACAGAGTGAGACTCTGTCTCAAAAAAAATTTAAAAAGTAATTTCCATCAAAGATACTTTAACATTTTACATCAAAACGGTGATAATTAGGTCATGAGAGTGGAGCCCTCATGAATAGAATTAGTGCCCTTATAAGAAGAGATACAAGAGAAATAACCTCTCTCAGACATTGCCATGTGAGTACACAGAAAGAAAGCTGCTTTCTGCCAACCAGGAAGAGGACCCTCACCAGACACCAAATCTGCTGTGATCTTGATCTTGGGCTTCCAAGTCTCTAGAACTGTGACAAATAAATGTATGCTGTTTAAAGCCACACAGTTATAGCAGCCCAAACGAAGACTCTCACAAAACTAAATAATATAGCAAATATCATACTTAATAGTAACATTTTAAGAGCATTTCCATTGAAATCACAGATGATAAAATATACCTGTGCTACTTCTATTCAACGTTATATTGTGAATTGTAGTTAGTAAATTGCAAAAGAAAATTAATAAAAAGCAACAGAAAATTAGAATTGTCAAAAAAGTGAATATATCCACAGTTATATATTTACCACCAGTAATCATGTTGTCAGGCTCTTTTAGATCGTTGTCTAATATCTTCCCGATTGAGGGAGCTCTTATGACACCATGAAAATTCACGACTCATTGGAGTTTTTATCAAGAGAGGTCAAAGAGAGGGGTGGTTGATATGCCCCTTCCCCTTTTATGGCTTCCTCATTTGGGATCCTGGCATCTTGAACTACAGCACCTGCTAACCAGCCCTGTCAAAGTTCTAGCGATATCCATGTCCTCCTGGTCATCAGTGTCGAGTATCTTACAAAATTTATTTGCGTTCTTCTCTAACAGCCACTATCTACTCATTAAAATATTCTAAAGCCCGGGTTACCAATCCTGCAAGACAAGTAGGAAAGAGTTTATGATCTCGCTATGTCTTAATTTTAAAAAAGTTCTTTTTAAATAAAAATGCCTACTATACATGCCTACATATAGTAAGTAAATGAATGGTGTTAGGAATTCATTATAGCAGTTCCTAATTGAAAGAAAAAATCAGAAGAACTTTGCAAGTTAATGATCACTTAAAATCTTTTGCTTCTTTAAGCTAGTGAATTGAATATACTCTTATTCCACGTGGGCAGATCATCCTCCCTTTTAAACTTACCAAAAAACAGCCAACATAACAGAGCTCTGAACAGGCTAGTAAAGAAAATGGGCAAGAATGCCTGGCCCAGGTTTCCAGTCTGACCCTGCTCACTCTAGCATTTTGAGGCTCCTTAGGGCTGTGACCTTAAGAATAGTCAGTGTCTGTGAGCAGTGTGTCATGTTGGGAGAAGCATTACAATTAGAAATAGATTCAAATCCTGGCAACACCACTCCATATTTGTGAGTTCTGCGCAAGTGATGACCCAGTTTTCTTGAGATTCAGTTTTCCTATCTCTAAATTGGAGATGAGACTATGAACCTAAATCATGACAATGCTGTGCATATTAATAAGACAACATTTGTGAAAAATCACTGGAGATAATTGACACCAATTAATATTGGTTTCTCACCCCTAATTTCATGGGGTTCCTTTATTTCTCTCTCCTGACTGCCTACTCCTTTCAACAGGTGTTTACTAGCAGAGCTCAGGTGCCGCAAAGTCACTTCATCCTGAGGCAGGCAAAGGCCAGAGACAGAAATAATGAATTTGAACATACAGGCAGAGTTCAATCACATCCTACAGAATGATGGCTCAGATAGCTCTCTATTCTGGACTTTTCCCTCTCTTTTGTCATCTCTTCTGGTTTCCCCTATGCTATATCAATAAGATGACTCCTTTCTAAACTTGTAAACTTATCTCACCCATGGAATTTAGGATTTTGATTAAAGTCTATCCAATTTATCCATGCCTATTTCTATCTGCATAAGCTCTATGAAAGGAAAAAATATATACAAACTCTCACTCCACCACATTCAGCCTTCTGTTCATGAATACTTTAACCACTGCTTGCTGATAACTGATATTTCCTTGACAGTGAGGTTGTGTGCTATAGAAGACAAAGCATGGGCTTTGAAGTCAGATAGAAGGGGTTCAACTCACCTCTCCACCATTTGTCAGCCATATATCTTTGCACAAGATGTTGGACCTCTTGGAATCTCAGCTTTTTCTCTCTAAAATTGGAATCATAGTTCCCAAATTATAGTAAGAATTAAATAAGACAATGTAATATAAAACACTTCATCCATAGAATGTGTTCTATATGAATTGTTTCCATTAAATTGTTGTTTCCATTAAATATAAAGTGCAAAGATCTCTAGGAAAGAAATTCAGTGTTGCATCTTCAGTGCAACTCAGGCAAGTGTAATTATGGTAGTAGATCTTTCCTGGGCCCAACATTTGATGGTTTCAGTGAAGGTACAGGACCACACTAGGGACTACAGGCATGAAATCATCAAGCAGATTGTAATAAGGAGCTGCGATATGGGAGCTACATAAAAGAAGAAAGGAACAAAAGCTCTCTTGCTAGAAGTGTCCTTTAAACATATCATCAGGAAAAAGCAACAGTGCTGTCTAAAGGGGAAGAGAATAATCAGGGACTTTGGAGAGAAACATTATAGAGGGTAGGTTAACACTGCATGAACAAAGTAAGCACACATTCTGATACCTTGTACATGAATGATGAAATGGGTCCCAGCCTGGATTTGAGGATGTGCCCATTAATTTATGTAGCCAGCTGGCACTGTTCCTTACCTCCCCAAGCCTTGGGCTTAAAGACATGAGAGTCACTGGTTGGTGGTGATTGTTGTATCCTATCTTTAAGAACTGGGAATAAGACTTGACTTTATCAAAATCACAGAGAAATGATGAGCCACCTGTACACACACACACACACACACACACACACACACACACACACACACACACATACACACCTGCTACCCAGTCCTGCTCTGAACACTGTGTTCAAGTTATTCAGCTCCCAGGAGTATGGACTTGTTTCTCAGCCTTTCTGTAGGAGACCCAGAGATCAGGGATAACCTACAACCTCTGTGGTCCTAAATCTCTAATTGATATCAGAGAGAGGAGTCATGAGCCTGTAGTTTTCTCTTCTCAATTTAACATCTTCAGAAATGGAGATGTGAAAACTCTACTCCACCCACCATGGAGAGAATTCAAGGGGACAGGGCACCAAGCTCTTGGTTAGATACATGCATTAATTGCTCTATTTTCCTCTTACTCTCTCCTGAACAGATGCCCTAGGGCAGTGGTCTCTAAACTTTGATGTTCATCAGGATCACCTGGGGAGCTTGTTAAAGATTCGGATCCCAGCTCCACCTCTGGAGATCCGGGACCAGGTAATTCTGAGGCAAGCGGTTCCAAGGGCAGACTTTGAGGAAATTTTGTCCTTAGGAAGAGTGTCAGGGTGCTTTTCCTGTGAATATAAGCTCAAAAGGAGACAGGGAAAGACTTCACCTGCCACTTTCAGATTTCCCCTACTTAGTTGTTAGTTTGAGATATAGATAAAAAAAAATTTTCCCAAATGAAAATTCTTTTTTGGTTTGCTGCTTATAAAATCAATTCTTCTTAGTGATGGTAATCCAAACAATAAAGACATGAAAACAAAGGAGAAAGTCATAGTACATCACCTGTTTATGATTTGTTTCTTATTCTACTAAAATGGCTTTTATTCATAAACATATATATGTGTATATAAATGAAATTTATTTTATAAATAAAGCTCCATTTAAAATTTCCTCAAACTGCACGAGAATTTCTATCCTCATATCTCCTACAGACTATAATTTAAGTCATCACTGCAGCCTTCAATGTCATTCCAGCTATTGGTTACATTCTAATTAGTCTTATCTTTATGTATAAAATTGGGTAAACATATTGCATTTTGCACAAGGCAGATGCAAGAAAAAAAAGAAGGGGTATAAAGACTGGGGTAAAAATAATAATAATATAGATTGGATTCAAAACAAATGCTATATTCTGGGCTATGTCAAAAAACATAGCAAGTTAAATGAGGCCTTTTACAAATGAATAACATCACTTAACAAAAATTGTCCAATGTCCTGACAAGAACTCAAGTCCCTTGGAGGGGTTACAGCTTTTCTGAAATCATCTAGTTATTTATAACCAGTGTACAATTTAATGTGCATAATGTGTGTAATAATTGTTTCATTTAGTCAAAAATATGAAAATATATTTTTAGAGTGATTATAGAACATGTTAACATACCTCAATCCTTCAAGGAAAATAAGAGCATTTTGAGTGACATCAGCAAAATTGCAAGTCACACAGAAATTCTACAAGCCTTGATGGAAACAAGAAGCCACAGAAGGACATGGGATATAATTTTTTTCAAAGCTTTGGCTTCATTTTTTAAAAACATGCAGTTTGATGTGATGATATAGAGCATAATATGTAGTAGCTGATATTTCTATATTATATATAAAAGAGAAAAGAAAATCTGATAGCTCAGGAGAAAACCTCATGTATTATAAAGAATGAAAGTTACTGCAGCCAGAATTAATCTGAAAATATCAACAAAAATCACTGAATTCTCTATTACCAAAATAACTTAAGCTGTCTCTTGTTTTACTCTATCTACTACCAGAATTCATGTAAGGTATCATAAATGTGCACCCCACAATTTCCAAGAGTTAGTTCACAGTTCAGCAGCATCGGCATCATTTGGAAGCCTGTTAGAAATGCAAATTCTTAGGCCTCACCCCGGAACTGCTGAATCAGAATTTGTGGTGGTAGATTCTAGGAATTTGTGTTTTAACAAACTCTCCAGGAATTCCTATGTATGCTAAAGTTTGAGAAGCAATGCTTTTCATTCTTCAGTTGGAAAATCAAGATGTTCGTGAAGTCAATGCTGAATCTGGAGTGGCATGTGTAGGAGAACATGATGCTTTCAGAGAGTTAGCACTCTAATTTGATTATGTTTCAAAGGAGGCCATCATGAAGCTATCTTTCGTAAACGATTGAATATTAGAGCTAAGCAATAACAACTATACAGCATTGGCAAGGGGGAATCTCTGGAAAAGTCTTGATGGCCTAAATGGCCCTCACTTTTTATTGTTGTTGCAATATTTTACACTATGTACAGAGAGTAATATGTTTCCTCTTTTCTAAAAGTAGTTTAGCTTTTCTTATTTAATTAGACACACAAACACAAGAGAAAAACATATTTAATCTGTATGAGAGAGAGAGAGTAGTAAAATAAAGTAGCTAATTCTTTAAATTCTGTGTTGTGTTAAGGCCAGGGATCATGGGCCGGAAACATATGCTTCCAAAAAGTTCCTAAGATAAGGCATAACAAAACTGACTGTATATTGTTGTATTATTTATGTCCCTTCCCAAGTTGCAGAAATCAGTAATAAAATTAATTCAGCATTTGCTGATCAAAAGTCATGTATAAAGACCATTGTTAATAAGAGAATGAAATTCTGGTCAACAAATATTTACCAATTACATCCAACATGCCATCATTTATGTTAGGGTTTGAGGATATACAAGTTTTGAGTCATATTCAAATAGAAAATCAAATACATGAGATCAATCAAAATGAAATTCTGATTTTTAAAAGTCAGATATTACTGTGAGAAAATGTTGCTCTACTGAAGAACTTCCTAAGGGCTTCTTTCATGTCCCTGTTCCTAAGGCTATAGATAAAGGGATTCAACATGGGTGTGACCACTGTGTACATGAGAGCCACAATGGTGTCCTTGTCAACAGAATTGCTTAATGTTGGAAAAAGGTACTGCCCAAATATTGTCCCATAATACAGAGCCACCACAGAAAGATGAGAGCCACACGTGGACAATGCTTTGCAGATTCCTTTGATTGAAGGGATCCTCAGGATGGTGGCTGCAATGTAGCCATAAGATACCAGGATACATATGAATGGCAGGGTAATGACCACCACCCCCACTGTGAACATGACTATCTCATTAAAGAAGATATCTGAGTAGGACAGCTTGAGCAGGGCAGCAAGGTCACAGAAGAAGTGGGGGATGGCATTCGCAGCACAAAAGGACAGCCGAGTCAGGAGAAGGGTGTGGGAGAGGGAGCTGGCACAAGATAGAATCCAGGATACAGCCACTAATAAGGTACAGAGCTCTTCCTTCATGATGGTGGCATAGCGGAGAGGGTGACATATGGCAACATATAGGTCATATGCCATTGACGTAATAAGGAAGCTGTCCAGGTCAGTAAAAAATATGAAAAAATACATCTGAGAAATGCACTCCACATAGGGGATCAATTTGTACTTCGTCTGCATGTCCACCAACATCTTAGGGACAGTGACAGATGAAAAAGAGATGTCAGTGAGGGCCAAGTGGCTAAGGAAGAAGTACATGGGAGTGTGGAGGTGAGAGTCCAGTCTGATGAGCAAGAGGATGAGGAGGTTTCCTAGCACCGTGGTCAGGTATATGCCCAGGAACAGGGCGAAGAATATTCCCTGCTGCTCTGGCCGGATGGGGAGGCCCAGGAGGAAGAACTCAGACACGCTGCTCAGGTTCTGAGGTCTCATGTTCCTCTTCTTTCTGATGAGGATGAAGAATGGTTGAAACTATTAGAGACTCTGAAATAATCATTTTAGCAGTCATATTAGAAAGATACATATTTTATTTCAGAAAGTGGAAAACAACTTGTTTCTCATATTCTTCTTTATAGGTTGGTACATAAGGAAACTAGAAAACCTATCTATGAGGCAAATGTTAATGAGAGTCAGCATTTTCTGGTTCACTGAAAAAAGAGAATTCTTACACCTGTGGCACTGAAGACAAGATCATGGGAAAAGGTGATTCTGCCAAGTTATTGCCCAAGGAGTTTCTGTGGTATGTCAAATTAGAAGATCTGACTTCAACACAACATTGTTATATGTTAGATGAGAGGTGGCCTTTTCAAATAAAAGGATGCAAAGAATAGTATTATGTCCCCTAAAGAATAATCATTAGTATGCATACTTTTTATTTTTACTTTTTTAGAGACAGAATCTTGCTCTGTCTTCCAGGCTGGAGTGCAGTGAGACAATCATGGCTCACTTCAGCCTCAAATTCCTGGACTTAAGTGATCCCCCTATCTCAGCCTCCCATGCAGCTGGAACTACAGGTACATGCCACCATGCCAAGCTAAACTTTTCAATTTTTGAAGAGACAGGAGTCTCACTATGTTGCCAGGCTGATCTTGAACTCCCTGTCTCAAATGATCCTCCCATCTTGGACTCCCAAATCACTGGGATTGTAAGCATGAGCCATGGCATCTGGCCTAATATGCATACATTTTTGTTTCAACTAAGTAGAAAGTTTCTAAGAAATTCTGAATTGTATCAACCCATTTTCTCTACTGCAGCCAAAGAGGGTTTTTTTTTTCTTTAACCTACATTGTAAGACAACTTCTCCTGTCTAAAAAATATCAAAGAATTTCCACTGAACTTTAGACAAATGTAACAACCTTAATATGACTCTGCAGGCCCTTTCAATCTCATTCTTGCCCTCCCTTTCCCTTTTCACCTTTGCTGACTTCTCTGCTCCAACTTCCCTGGAAGGCACATTTCCATGTAATGTCATTTTGAATTATTCCTTTTGGTGGTTGTGGGGTTTTTTTTTGTTTTTTGTTTCTTGAACCCATGTCATGTTGAGAAGGCAAAAACCAGATTGGCTACCACAAAATATTTCTGGCAAATTTATGTATACTTTATTGCCACTGTCAACACATAGCCGTTTAAGTGTCAGCTCAACATCATCTTAAATTCTATTCAGAGTATACATTTTCTAATTCTTTCTCAATCCAACCAGCCTTTCTTCCCTGGGCAACATAATAACACTCATTTCATAACAAACTGTGAGGGCCATTATCAAAAGTAAGATTCTAGCTGTATCCTAAGTTTTCACTTCTCTCTCTTGTTGTCTGAAAACACAACAACTGCTAATCAGTCATAGTGAGCAGAATAATGACCCCCAAAGATGTCTCGTCCTACTCTCCAAAATCTATAAATACGTTATGATGCATGACAAGGGGAAATTAAGACTGCACATGGAATTATAGTTGCTAATCAGCTGCCTTTAAAATAGGAAGATTGTACTGGATTATCTGGGTACTAGGATATAACAAAATATGTGCATCCTTCCCCAACTTGCACTTTGCATACAACAAAACAAAGCAATCACCCAGTAGAGCTAATTCCTATGTAACAAGTAGGGACATGAGGTCACTATCTCATTAGAAGCATGACTCACAAATCATAAAGGAGACTCCACTTCACCCCCTCCTAGAAAATTTCAATATCATCTTTTCTTTCAACATGTTCTCACTCGTACATGGACCCTGAACAATTATCATAACACTATAAGAAAAGGATTGGCAGTAGTGGGAAACTGCTGGGGTGGGGGAGGGACACACTTCACCAATAAGGGTACCTGATCTCAAACCAGGCAAAGTGGGGACCAAAGGGAGGCCCCCCAAAAGTACAATGACCACTTGTTACCTAATCCTGAATTGTCCCCTACATCTTTAAAATAAAAAAAAGAAACTTCCAGAGCAGAAAAAAAAGCAAAGGCAGAGAGTTACGGAGAGCTCTAACTCATCCAATGGGTTTCTAGCCTAGAGCAAAAATTTAGCCAAAGACAAATCAGTACAAATTTCAAATCAAATATTCCAATTTTTAAATCTAATTGCATAGACCTCATCACAGTTTCTTAAAGGCATCCTCACTCTAACATACACATTGAGATTGATCAGTAAGCACAGTGTTAAAAGTGTGTTATGCTCAAACTTTTCTCTAGTGCTACCAGAGTAGTGAGAAATTCTCTCTCGCTCTTCCCCTACCCCATTCTTCCTTCTCTCCCTCCCTCCCTCTCTCTCTTTGCTCTACCCCTACTTTGGAGGCAATGTGAGACTAGAGAAAAAGTCATAAATTTGGGGAAAGGGTAGACTTGGCTAATAATCATAGTTTGATTATGGCATTTTTGGCCATGACAGGTTTCTTAAACTTCATGAATCTCAGAAAGAAGAGGATTTTTAAACAACATGCAATTATACCCCATAAGTTTAATGTAAAGATGAAATGAGAAGACATATGCAAGGTTCCCAGTACCAAAGAGAAGGCAGAGGAATTTCCATTTGTTTAAACACAGAATAAAATGATTCATATCAATTTCTTTGCTGGACTCTGTGTGTTAATTCATTGGACAAGGATGTGGAATTGAATATAGAAATTACTGGCAAAATTCTATATGGCAGAAAAACCAGTAGCAGCAACATAGAACACATTAAGAACAAGAGAGAAAACAATCATTCGACTGCTTATGAGAAACAGGAAATAGAAAGACGCTATTTACCAAGGAAATTCAGGAGAGACACTTGTCCACACATGAATTCTAGCACCCAGTAGCTAAATGCAGTGACTTTGCTCAGACTCTATTTGAGAGGTGAACTGGATGATTTTTACCTGACAGTCAAGTGCCAGTCCATCAGCAGCCTCCCAAAACTCAAAGTCGGAAACAGGAAGGTAACTGTGCATTCAGCAAGAATGTAAAGACTTTCTTTACCCTGATTCCAGCCTCCTACCTCTTTTCCCATTTTATGACCCTTCTTAGCTCTATCTTTTTCAAATTCAGGTGCTTTCATATTGCTTCAGAGGCCATGACTCATTTGAACAATTCCTGCACAGGCCAACATCAGGGGCTAGATAAGTAACTCTTTGGAGAGACATTTGTCCTTAGAAGTACATGCATTCATTCAACAATTGGACCCTTGAAACATTATTAGACTGTTGTCCTGACTAACCAGAATAGAACAATGTTTGTCATCAAAGAAAAAATATTCCTAATATTGGCAGTTGAAGAATTTTTATAGCCAGTGAGGGAGAGATTTTGCAAGTGTAGAAGATCTTTCCCAAATTTCTGATTTAAACACCTAAACGACTTTGTAATACTTGAATTCTGTGCTGTTTAAATCTAATTTCCATTGTCAGAATCCAAGGCAGAAGAAATTCCCCCTACATCTCTTTGTTCAGTTTTCTCTCTTTTTGCCTCTTTCTCTCATCCTGTCTTCTTGTCTATTCCTTCACTTCATTTTTATCTCTCTCTCTCTCTCTCTCTCTCTCTCTCTCTCATTTTCTCCTCCCTCCATTCTCAACCCTTACTCTTCTGTCTCTATATCTCCAACCTCCCATCATCCCATGTCTCTCCGTTCCTTTCTTTTCTCTCTCTCTCTTTTCTTTCTCTTATACTTTTTACTCTCTCTTCTCCCCCTTCTCTGCCTTCTGATTCTTCTTCTTCTGTATTCATTTATAAATCCTTCTCTTTTTGAGAGAAAAAAAAGACCCATTTCTTACCTAATACTGACCTTGCCTGTGTGTATGGTCTGATGTTTGGTAGGGAAATGTGTCATAAGATTCTCATTTCAGGACCTAAAAACAAGTTTCCAAGATCCTGGACATTTCTCAGACATCAAGAAGAAAAGCTACAAATACAACTCAATCTTGCTGGCCAGCCCCAGATCTATGAATTGGAGAGTACAACTAACTAAGGGGAAGTCTCTAGGGAGTAGAAAGCATAACTGGCAATTTACAGTTAAAGATATACATCAAACTTGGACTAATTGTCCAATTTTCTCCTTGGTTCCACTAGGAAAGGTAACTTATGGGAGGATATTTGTTTTGGGAACCTTAGTGGATGAGCCCACAGAGAAAGGATCCCAAGGCACTGTCAGCCTCCCTTTTGTTTTACCCTCTGCTTTACTGGCCTTAATCACCCTGTGGCATGGGATAGAAAAACTGGCCTCTGGGAATTTAGGTAGAAACATATCCCACTCAAAGAGATCTTATTGGGCCTTACCTACCAGTTAGCCCAAAAGATGTGACTTGTATTTCTTCTCTCTTGTAAACAAGATAAAGTATAAAAGGAGAAGAGGCAAAGATAATCATCATTTTTGTTTTTTAGGTTTTATTACTTTGTTGACAAACTTAGGTATGATTAGGGAGGGGCACACCTCATCAACAAGGGTACCTGCATATTGAACATTTGTATACCTAACCCTGAATTGTACCCCACATCTTTAAAATAAAGGAAAAAAAGAATCGTTTTCAAGGAAGAAAGACAAGGAATGAAGATAGAAGGAAAGAAGGAAGAGAAGGGAAAGAAAAACTAAACAAACAAGAAAACAAAATTACAAATAGGAAAAAAAAAAGTTGACACACAAAATCCAGACTAATTGATTCTTTTTTTTTTTTTTTTTGAGTTGGAGTCTCACTGTCGCCCAGACTGGAGTGCAGTGGCCGCTCCCGGCCACCACAGCCTCAACCTGCTGGGCTCGGGCGATTCTTCCGCCTCAGCCTTCCTAATTGATTCTTAAAATTGAAAAACATCAGGTTTCGCTATTCACAATAGCAGAAACATGGAACCAACACAAACGTCCATTAAAAGTGGACTGGATAAGGAAAACATGGCACATATACACCATGGAATATTATGCAGCCATAAGGAACAAAACTATGTCCTTGGCAGTAACATGGATGCAGTTGAAGTCCATCATACTAAGTGAGCTATCACAGAAACATAACACTGAATACCATATGTTCTCACTGATAAGCAGCCCTGATCACTGGTCACATGAGCACAAAGGTAAGAACAACAGGTTCTGGACACTGTTAAAGGAAGGAGGGAGGGAAGTGGGATAAGGAGCACACCACAACACACCAGGTACCAGGTCTACTATCAGGAGGAGAGAAGGCCTGCTAGAAGCCCAAACCTTACCTGCACGCTACTTATTTATGTAGTAAATCCTCCTGAGTATACCACAACTCAAATAAAATAAAATAAAATAAAATCTTAAAAAATGAAATTAATATTTTGAAGGAAATTATCATTTATTGTGCTACTTGTGATTTTTAGAGGTGAGCTATGTAGGACAAATGAATAAATATTTATTGCTTGAGGTAATACTGTCTGAGGGTTTCTTTTGGCCTTTCTGATATCTGGGTTTAAGAGATCATAGACGCAGCAAAGCTTATGCTGTGGTTTAATGTTTGTCCTCTCCACACTCATGTTGAAACTTAATCCTTAATGTAGCTATATTGAAAGGTGGGGCCTTTAAGAGGTGATTTGGTCATGAGGGAACTGTCTTCATGAATGAATTGGATTAATTCCACTCGTGGATTAACTGTTTAATGAGTTACTTGATTAATAGGTTATTATGAGAGTCACACTGGTGGCTTTAGAACAAGAGGAAAAGAGACCTGAGCTAGCACACTCAGTTCCCTCATCATGTGATACCCTGAGCTACCTCAGAGAGAGAACTACTGTAAAGAGTCCCCACCAGCAAAAATGCTCTCATCGTGTGACCTTGGACTGAGCCTCCAGAGCTGTAAAGAGGCTTTTCCTTTTCTTTATAAACCATCCAATCTCAAGTATTCAGTTACAGCAACAGAAAACAGACTAGGAAAGTTTATGTGTGGGCTGCTTTGTTCTAGGTGTGATGCCTAACATTACTGCCACAACTTTGTGTACCTTGGAACAGAGGGCTTGGAGACTTTGTCAACTCAGAGTTGTTGAAGTACAACAGCATTCTAGGCAACAGTCAAGGAAGAAGGTACATAGAATATTAGCCAGTAGTAGCTTAGCTAACTCAAAAAGTGCTGTAACATAGATTAGCTATAAGTACTGGATGCCATGTGGGACACACCAGACACTTGGTGCACTGGGAAGAGCTATTCTATGGTGGGGCAAGTGGGCAGGTGAAAAAGACAGACTCAGATCCAAGATGCAGGGAGCTCAGACGCTAGATACAGGTAGCTACATAAGCAAGCGGCATAGACAGGGTGGAATGTAAGGTACAGACAAAGGGTGATGGGTTTGGATAGACTGAAATAGTGAACCAGATGGAGACACCTTGGACTAAAATCTGACATATTGCAGACAGAAGAAAGACATGTGGCAAACAGCATGGGATAGAAGGTCACAGGGGGATTTATAGCAGGACAGGTAAAAGACATGATTCTCACTGGATAGCAAAGTACAGGTCATACCTTCTCCCACAAAGAAGAAAGCACAACACTTGGTAACCCTCTTCCTATTTTGAAGACAGCACGTACCACACCTGGAATACTGTTCTGATCAGTTTATCAAATGATAGACTTCCAGTTTTAAATAAGTTCTAGAGCAAGAGGGGATTCTGCAGCAGATTCAGGCAGTGGTACAAAAGACCATGCTAACTGGGTCATCTGAATTGGCAATACCTATGATGCTGGAAGTATCCATGGTAGATAACGGCATCACATGGAGCTTCTGGCAAACTCTAATAGAAAGATGCACAACAGTGTTTCTGGAGCCAGAAACTGCTGGCAGGCTATTGGGTCTTACTAGAGCTGAGTGTCTAGCCATGGGACATTTAATGACAGGAGCTAAAAATTTTCAACTACTAAAGTCATAAGATCGGATGGACACAACAGCAAATTTAGTATAGATCCTTGGTGAGTTTGAAGAGGAAGAGTAAATTTCAGAAACAGGTACTCAGGACCCCTGTGTCATCTAACTATGTTACATTGATACCTCTCCCTCAGCTCATACCTATAGCCTCATGAAGAGTTCTATATAACCATTTGAAAAGGGAAAAAAATTTCTTGGTTCATGGATGGGTTGGCTACATATGTTTGTGGGAGCTGAAAATCGACTCCTGTTCAGTTAGACTCTGAACAACTTTAATAGAGGGACATCCTCCCTAATTAGAAAGCTCTTGAGCAGTACACCTGGTTATATCTATGTAAATGGCCTGAGGTAAGAATATGCATGGACTCTTTGGCATTAGTGAATGGCTTAATTGTTCATCAGTGACCTGAAAAGAGTAAGAATGGTCGTTCAGAGACAAAGAGTATTTTGGGAAAAACCAAGTGAATGAACCTATGAGAATAGACATAAAGAACATTGGTCTTTACATCTTATATCAATGTCTATCAGAGAGCATCCACTGCAGAGAAGATACTGAATAAAAGATTAACCATATTCTGCCCTTCACCAAATCAATGTTTGTACAATGGATCCATCAATGAAGTTCCCATGGTAGTGGAGATAGAGTCTGGATGAGTTCAAAGGCATGGGTTTCCTCTCACCATGGATGATCTAGCTACTGCCACTGCTAGATGTTTGACCTAAGAGCAGCTGAGACAAGTGTTGAGTCTTCTGCATGTTATTATTTTTCTGGTCACTTGGGAGCAAGTTAATTACATCCAACACCTTCCAAACTTGAGTGCAATAATTCATGTTCACTAGGATTTGTGGATATTCTGGTTTTGAATTTTCCTTTCCTGCCCCCCATACCTGGGGCAGTACTACTATTCAAGAGCTCAGCTATCATCACAATTTCCCACAGGAGGCTGTACAATGGACATACAGCCGTAATATTCTTTGCTCCCATCATACACCATATCACTTAAAATAGGATGACTGGATAGAATATTGAAGTGTCCTTTTAAAACTAAGATAACCACATGTGGATAACTAAGATAATCCCACTCTCTTGGGGGCATTTGTGCTTCTGGTAACTTGAACTTTTGACTATGCTGGATTAGAATTTCTAATCCCTGGATGCATCTATCAGGTAACACAGTAAGGGTTCCATTAAATCTAAATCTCCTAGAGGGCTGGAACACTATTTTTCAAGATATAATATGTCCTTTGAACCAATGGCCATTATAAAGTATTAGATCTTCCATATTGGGATGTAGTAGAATACATGGCCCCTCTCATCATACCTCCCAATGACTCTTTTGGGGGCATTTTTTCTTCCAGTATCTTGAATTTTTGGCTATGCTGGATTAGAACTTCTTATCCCTGGATTTTTCTATCAGGTAACACAGTAATGGTTACACTAAACCTAAAGCTACTGCCTGGTCATTTGATTCCTTCTGTCAATAGACCAGCAGGGAAAAAAAAGAGTACCATATGGACAGGGTAATTTACCCTACTTATCAACTTATCCTGAGAAGGCTTTGCTACATAATAAAGGCAAGGAGCTGTCTAGAATTCTGAGGATTCACTGAGCATTTTTTGGTGTTTCCATGCCCAGTGATTGCCCTTGAAGTAACTATGATCTTATAAGGCCTTGGCATTCTTAGAGATGAAGTTCTAAGTTATCCCTCCAGACAAGTATACTAGAACAAGGTGTTTGTTCAGTGAATAAAGTGAGAGGAATCTAGGATGGATGGTAGAGAAGGGAGATGGATGAATTTAAGTTGCAATTTTGAGACCAACTAAAGCAGTATAAATTGCGTCCCTCCCATCTAATTCTGTGTGACAGAGTGAGGCTCTGACTCAAAAACAAAAATAAAAAAGAAAATTAGACTGGCCACTACCATCTTGAAGAATCTGTAACAGGACATGAGTGAATCTGAGCAGTGAGGAGGTGAATGTAGCAGACTCTTAAATAGTGGTACCACCCAAGGCACTGGGGCCAGGAAAGAAAGATCCAAAACCAGAATATTCACAAATCTTACTAACATGAATTATTGCACTCAAGGTTGGAAGGTGTTGGATGTATTTAACTTGCTCCCAAGTGACCAGAACAATAATAACACACTGAGGGCTCAACATCTGTCTCAACTGCTGTTAGGTCAAACATTCAGCAGTGGCAGTAGCTAGATCATCTATGGTGAGAGGACGTTCATGCTGTTGAACTCACCCAGCCTCTATTTCTATTACCATGGGAACTTCATTGATGGATCCATTGTACAAACCACTTGCTTTCTTCTCTCACTGCACAAATGAGTATTAAGAAAGGCTGAGGGCCGAAAGAGCAGTAGGATATAGACTGTTAGTTGGACTAAGCATTTTCTTGTTAACTGCAGGTAATTTTTAGGAGAGGCACTCTTCCCTAAGACTTCAGAAACCTATCCGTTGAAGCTTTTGTTCCTCAGTTTTCAGGGTTCTAGGTATGCCTGTGGTAGATGGGAGTTGGGAGAAGAGCAATTAGCACAAAGACCAAGAAGACAACCTGAAGCAAGTAATTTCCTTCCCACTCTTCTAGAAAAACTTCAGTGTTGGATAAATCCAACCATCTATGTCCTGCACTCTCTTGCTTTCCATTTATTCCTATAATCTAGATTCTGTTCCCATCACTTACGATATTACTTCTGATCCTGTTACCAAAGTCCTTTTTACTAAATCCGATGGATGGTTTCAGCATATAACTTTCTCTTCCATTAGCTCCCATGCCCCCACATTTTTATATTCTCCTACATCTCTGGTTGTTCTTTGATGTCTTTTTTAGGACACTTTTTCTCTGCCTTTTCCTTAATTGTCAATATTCACAATGGTCTATTCTCAGCATTCTCTCTACTTTCTTGGCTTTCCTTTTCCTCTCCTCTCCTCATCTCTCTCTCTCTCTCTCTCTCTCTCTCTCTCTCTCTCTCTCTCCCCCCCCCCCCGCCCTCTTCTCCTTTTCCTCTTTCTCAACTTTTATTATTCATCTCATTTATTTTTAGGCAATCTCATCCTCTTCTACGTCAATAGTCCATGAATTTTTATTTCTACCCAAAATATATCCACCTGCTTGCTAAATTTCTTCCCATGGATGACTCATAGGTCCCTCTTACTCAATGTGATAAAACTTCTCAAATCCATTTCCTTCCATGTTCCCTATCTCAGTGAATAGCACAACCATATACTCAGCTGTGCAAGCCATAAATTTTGAAAGATTTTCAACTCCTTCTCATTTTCTACAATCTTGCCAAAATCACCTCACACCAAAATCACCACATCCTTTTGATTCTGATTCTGAAGAAGACTTATATCAAAATAGTTCTCTCTGACACCATTGTCTGTCTTACATAGACTGTCATATCTTACCTAAATTACTGTGATCACTTCCTAATTAGTCTCCTTGCTTCTGAGTTTGCATCCCACCACTCCATCCCTACCCCAACATATTCTCTGCTCACTGCAAACACATTTTAAGTATAAAACTGCCAATCATCTGAGCAAACCCTCCTATGGCTCTCTCTTTCCTTTTGAATTGCAAATTCTTCTATATGGCTTCCAAGGTTCTGCACGATTTATTTTTGCCCATTTATTTGGACTCATCCTGACCCTCTTCCCCTATTTAAATAGTACCCTCTCACCATTCTAATTGCCCTGATGATAGTTTCCAAAATTTGTCATCCTTTTTTTTCTCCATGTCTTTTCTAATTCCTCTGTTTTTCTCCCTTTCAAATACCTCTGTGCTATACACGTCAGCTGCTTGTCTTGATTGTCTCAGATCTCTGCTTACTTGTAACCGTCTATGTGCCTACCTTCCTTGACACCTTTAATTTGGGTTTGATGCCTCTGTTTGGTTCTCCCACAGCATGTGCTCTTACCTTCACTACAGCATTTGACACACACTGTTTTTTCTATCTTGCTCAATGCATTGGAAGCTCTTTGAGGGAAAGAAAACTGTGTTTTTCATGTATTCACAATATAAATGAATTATTAAAATAGTAATTAATAAAATGCTACCTCCTCCACTTAATTATTTGTCTTTTTCCTATTTTTGTTGATCTGAATAAAGTAGTTTTCTGAAGATTTTTCACACTTATTTTTATGGTCAAAAAACATTTTTGAGCCCTATGTGCCAATTATTATGACGTGTCATAACTGACCAAAGAAATTCCTGCATGTACTCAGGTGTTTCTGTAGACGGAAAAAAAATCTGTATTCCTGGATAAGTGGTTTTATTCCCCAGGGACTAGTAGCAACTTTCCTCCCAATTTCAAATTGAAAGTGGGAAGGAAGAAGTCTACATGATACAGAGCTCACTAATTTAAGAGAGTCGTCATGGTACAATAGAACTAGGCTTTATCTTTGAAGTGAATATGCTTGCATTTGAATATTCATTTGGCCATTTTCTTTTGTGTCATTCTCAAGCTCAACAGAATGGGAAAAATTTCTATATATATCAAGAATTACTGTAATGGTTAAACAAGCTCATAGATATAAAACTTCTTTATACATAAATAAATCTGCAAATAATAAAAGTTTTTATTTCTATTCCCAAAGGAGTTGACTATCTTTAGTATCTGGCAAAGGCACATCTCCATAGGGACATTAAGGGAAAAACAGTAATTACTCCCTGTCTCTCACTAAAAACTTGTGACATCAGTCCCTTGGGTTCCCCCCAATCTGGCTCATAAGGAGAGATACACTGTATTTGTCTTTGAGCTGGTGAAAAAGAGTGTGTCTTTTCCCACTTGAGGGTAGAGCTCATGACTTTTCTCCCCATCCCAACTTTAAGACTTTTGGAGAGAAAAATACAAATTAGCTCGTACCATGGAGTTGACAGTATTTGAATTTATCAATGAGCTAGGTAAGGGCAGTATTTGCATATGCCACTAAGCAGTGTGTGTATGTGTGTGTGTGTGTGTGTGTGTGTGTGTGTGATATCCTACAAAATCTTGCAGATCAGCACATGTGTACCAGGTGCTTTATATAATTTTTATATCCTCTCAAATAACTTAGGTGGTCATAACTATTATGATTCCTTGGGGTTTGTACTTTTCTCTCTAGGAAAATGATCTTCCACAGGTTTGCTCAGTGTATGGCCTACATCTCAGCTATGAGTCCAGCCTTCCATGTTTAAGTAATAAAAATACTATGATCTGCATTTTTGCAAATAGTTTTAAACATACTTATATACAATTTCTTATTATATTCTTTCAAAAGTTATAGCATAAGCTTTTCATGAATTCATTTTGACTACTTAATATTAGTTTCAATAGATGTGTACCACAGGCACCTTAACTTTTCCCTTATTGACAGAAACTAAGTAGTGTATAAAAAACATAGACTAGAGTCTTATCTGATTTTGTCCCGCATCCCTGAGAAATTCACTTTATAGTGAATTTTATAAACCTAAATTCTACCCCACATCTTTAGAATAAAAAACTTTTAAAAAACAGATAATTCTGGGATTGAAAGAACTCTCCATTATTTTCATGATGTATGATTTTAAAGAAATTACTTAGACTTTGTGAGTCCTAGTTTCCAACTCGTTAAAATGAGAATACCATTTTTCATCCTGTTAGGCTGATAAAATATAAATTACATGTCACAATAGCTAGCCTATATTAGTCACACAATAAATGTGAATAATGAATGATTGTTATTCTAATTATTATTATCAATATTATTGATATCACCATCTAGGCACAAATCTTGAAACTATAGATTTTTATTCATCCTTAAAAATCTCTGATTTACACTGTGAAATTCTTGAATGCTCTCAGGCAGCAAGTACTGTCTTCCTTGAGGATATATTTAATGAGGGTTTTTAACAGAGTGGAAAAAATACAGTCCTTGAAACTAGATAGACCTGGGATCAAATACCAGGCTCACCATACACTGTGCTATGACACTGGGAACACTGAGTTCCAGTGCTCTCCTCTTAAAAATGAGGATCCAAATGTTTATGCTGAAAGATGTGAGACCAAGTAAGTAGTATTTAAAAAGCACTTGGTGCAAATCGAGCACTATCTCAGATTTTATTAACAATGCAGTCATCACAGCAAAATTGGGAAGATAGTAAATTTGTTCTTACTGTGCACAGCCTCTGCTTTCATTCTGCCTCAAATCTCCAACTTTCTCTCCTCCTCACTCTTGTCTGAGGAAGCCAGTGCCCTTGTTTTGCCTTCCAAATCTGGTCCCTCAAGATAAACAGTTCTCAGCCATTTCATCTGAGAGCATTGGCCAAAGGGCTCTATCTCCCAGGAATATTTAAACCTCTAGTTGGAAACCTAAAGTTCTTTTTCTCTTTCTAAAAAGCATTTCAGATTATAGCAACCTATTGAGGATTATGACTTGAGTAGAGATAGGGGAGGCTCAGTGTTGTTCTGGAAATCACATACACAGGTGTAGTTTTGCATGTTTACTTGGAAAACAAAATTGACCCAAATAATCTGAAGAATGTCAAGAAGCTTAGAGAAATGGTTCAATCATTCATTTTCCAAAATCTATGAAGATTTTGGGGTCAGGTACTGGAATCTGTGCCGAAAGCCTTCAGTCTCTATGATTAAGTAGCAATCTATCTTTCACCTACTTCTGGGAGAACTAATAGTAAAGCATTTATAAATATTCTAATTCAGCTTCCAGATATTATATGGAGCCTGTTGGTTACTTTGCTGTAGTCATTGAAAGTTACCATTTGACATGAATTTTCACCTACTAAGTTAAATTGATTCATAATTGCATTCTTATTTTACTCAGTTGGTAGGGAGGGGGACCTCGGACTTGTGGTACATGACTGACTTTTGAATCCAGTTGACAAAGTGTTGGTGGGACTTCTGCATACTCTTTTCTTGTCCTGCTTCATTTCTTTTCCTCTTGTTGGATAGTGTGATTAGGTAGAAATGAACAGTAGAAATCTTTGCCCCTAATTTAGATGGGAGAGAATTTTCAGGGCATGGATTATTGCATCCTTATATTAATAATCTCCTTAGATTTGACTAGCTAGCCTAAGAACAGGAGACTTAATCTTTGCCATAGGCCAATGGGATAATCTGCTCATTGGCTGTATTGATTGACCAAGGTAATTCTGTTTAATTAAATTTAACAGTAAAAATCATTTTAACTGCTTGTGGGAAAACAAAGAAATAAGGAAACCTTGGAAATTGATGGGGAAATATAGAAGGAGGCACAATAGGCTCCTAATATTGATTATTTCATGAAGTCATTCTTTTTAGGTTGTAAATATTACCCAGAACGTACAGTTCATTAATCAAACTGATAAAACCTTATTATAAATTGAGTTTACCCAGACAAGTTTTCCTAAATGTAATATCCTCTGTGTTAGTGAACATACCTCACTCTCTATCCACTACCTCACTCTTCACAACCAATAACATTTCCTACAGATTGTAGCCTTAGAAACATTTATTTTTTTATTTAGAGAAATGTCTTAATCATTTAGTATTTTAAAAATAAAAAAGTAAAATATATAAACTAGTATGCTCATCACTCATATTTAACAAATGTTGGCACATTGCCTCAATAGATCCTGACCTTTAAAACAAACACCGAGAATGTTACTAGCACAGCCATCCCACATATCTCCTTTTTCTTCCTCTCTAAGGTTAACAACTATAAGGAAATTTTTAATATACTTTTTATACATGTTTTTGTACTTTTACCACATATATGTATCCATAAACACTATATAATGTTGGTCAGTGTTTTAATTGATATATCATACTATAAATATGATTTTCATTTTAACCCAAAATTAGTTTTTAAAGATCCATTTATATAGATCATGTGGTATAGACTTTATTCTTTTTTACTAAGGCTAGAATTATATTAAGAAACTAACATGTATTTGCCCATTTTTAAAATTTTTTTTTGAAAGATGTGGGGTACAATTCAGGGTTAGGTAGACAAATGTTCATTATGCAGGTAGCCTTGTTTATGAGGTGTCCCCTTTCCCCAGGCAGATTCCCACTACTGCCAATCCTTTTTTTATAGTATTATGATAGTTGTTCAAGGTCCGCTTATGGGTGAGGACATGTGATACTCAGTTCTTTGTTTCTGTGAAAGATCGCTTAGTATTATAGACTCAAAGTCCATCCAGTTTGCATGAAGTTCGTGATTTTGTTCTTCTTTATGGCTGCATAATATTCCATCGTGTGTATGTACCACATTTTTTTATCCAATCTTCTTTTGATGGACAGCATGGTTGGTTCCATGTTCTTGCTATTGTGAACAATGCTGCAATAAACATACATGTGTGGGTATCTTTTTTATAGAGTGATTTGAGTTCTTCTGGGTAAATTACCAGTAGGGGGATTGTGGGGTCATATGGAAGGTAGATTTTCAGATCTTTTAGGAATCGCCAAACTGTTTTCCACAGAGACTATACTATTCTACACTTCCAACAACAGTGTAGAAGTGTTCCCTTTTCACCACATCCTCTTCAGCATCTGTTGTATTTTGATTTGTTGATGATGGCCATCCTGACTGGAGTTACGTGATATCACAGTGAAGTTTTAATTTGCATTTCTTTGATGACTAGTGAGGCTGAGCATTTTTTCATGTATCTGTTGGCTGCTTATATGTCTTCTTTTGAGAACTGTCTATTCACATAGTTTGTCCATTTTGCAATGGGGTTGTTTGTTTTTTTCTTTTTGGCAAGTTTGAGTTACTAGTAGATTCTAGATGTTAGGCCTTTGTCAGACATACAGTTGGCAAATATTATTCCCAGTCTGTGAGCTGTCTCCTTGCTCTCTTGATGGTTTCTTTGGCTTTGCAGAAGTTTGTCAGTTTGATGAGGTCCCAATTGTCTGTCTTATCTCTTATGGCTTGGCACTTGGGGTTTTGATCAGGAATTGGTTTCTAGCTCCAATTTCCATAAGGGTGTCGCCTGTGTTTTCCAAGGTTTTTATAGTTTAAGGTTTTATGTTTAGGTCTTTGATCCATTAAGAGTTGATTTTTGTTTATGGTGATAGGTAGGGGTTTTGTTTTAATCTTCTGCATGTGGTCAGCCAGTTTTCCCAGCACTATTTACTGCATGGGTTCTCCTCTCCTCAGTGATGGAGGCTTTGTTGAAGATGAGTTGGTTAAGAAATTGAGGTTTTTCTTCTTGAATCTCTATCCTGTTCCATTGGTCTATATGCCTGTTCTTGTACCAATACAAGGCTGTTTTGATTATTGTAGCTTTATAACAAAATTTAAAGTCTGTGAGTTTGATGCCTCCTGCTTTGGTTTTTTTTTTTGGGGGGGGGGTTGTTTTGTTTTGCTGAGGATTGTTTTGGTGATCCATGGTTGTTTATGTTTCCATATGAATTCCTGTATTGTTGTTTCCAGGACTGAGAAGAATGCTGCTGGTAATTTAATGGTTTTTGTGTTAAATCTGTAGATTGCCTTGTAGGATGGACATCTTAACAATGTTAACTCTTCCAATCCATGAGCATGGAATATTTTTCCATTTGTTTGTGTCATCTTTGATTTCCTTGAGCAGTGTTTTGTAGTTTTCATCGTAAAAGTCTTTCACGTCTCTGGTTAGGAAGATGTCGAGGTATCTGATTTGTTTCTGGGTACTGTGAATGGAATTGTGCGTTTTATTTGGGTTTCTGTTTGTTTATTGTTGGTGTATAGAAATGCAACTGTCTTTTGCACATTGATTTTATACTCTGAGACTTTTCCAAAATCCTTTATCAGTGCAAGGAGGTTTTGACAGAAGCTCTTGGGTTTTTGAGGTATAGCATCATGTCATCTGCAAAGAGTGACATTCTTCTTTTCCTATCTGGATACCCCTGATCTCCTTCTTTTGTCTGACTGCTGTAGTTAGGACTTCCAAAACTATGTTAAAAAGGAGGGATGAGAGTGGGCTTCGTTGTCTTGTTCCAGTTTTCAGGGGAAGTGGTTCCAATTTCTGTCTGTTTAGCAGTATGCTGGCTGTGGGTTTCTCATAGATGTCTCTAACTATTTAGAGGTATGTTCCATCTATGCCTAGATGTTTGAGGTTTTTTATCAAGAAGGGTAACTGGATTTTATCAAAAGCTTTTTCCACGTTTAATGATATAATCATGTGGTTTTTATTTTTATATCTGTTGATGTATTTAATTATGCTTATGGTCTTACAAATGTTGAACCAGTCCTGCATCCCGGAATGAAGCCTCCTTGGTCATGGTGGATGATTTTTAAGATGTGCTGTTGAATTTGATTTGCTAGGATCTTGTTGAGAATTTTAGCATCTATATTCAGCAAGAATATTGGCCTGTAGTTCTCTTGCTTTGTTGGTTCTTTACCTGGTTTGGGTATCAATGTGATGTTAGTTTCATAAAGTGATTTGGGGAGAGTTCCATCTTTTTTAATTGCCTGGAATACTTTCAGTAGGATTGGTATCAATTCCACCTTGTATTTTTTGTAGAATACTGCTCGAAAGCCATCTGGTCCAGGGTTTTTCTTTGTAGGTAGTTTTCTTATGACATAGTCAATTTCCTGGGTTGTTATTGGTCTATTTAGGTTCTTGATTTCTTCTTGTTTCAACTTGGGGACAATGTGTGATATCAGAAAGTCCTCCATTTCCTTTAGGTTTTTAAGTTTGTTTCCATATAAGTGTACATAGTAGTCTCTGATAATCTTTTGCATTTTTTCAGAGTCAGTTGTGACTTGATCTTTTGCATTTCTGATTGTATTTATTTGGACTTTTTCTCTCTTTTTCTTGGTCAGTCTAGCTAGGGGACCATCAATCTTGTTTATCATTTCAAAGGACCAGCTTTTTGTTTTGTTGATTTTTTGTTTTATCTTTTTGTCTTCTATGTCCTGAATTTGGGCTTTTATTTTGGTGATCTGGATTTTTCTGCTGAAGCTGGAGTTTTGGTGGTCTTGCTTTTCTAGCTCCCTTAGCTGATTTGTTAGGCTGTTAACTTTTGATCTTTCCATTTTCTTCATGTGTGTTCATAGAGATATGAATTCCCCTCTTAGTACTGCTTTCTTAGCATCCCAAAAGTTTTACTAAGATATTTCTTCATTTTCATTTGTTTCCAGATATCTTTTAATCTCTGTTTTGATTTCCATGTCAACCCAGGAGTTGTTTAGCATCATACTGTTTAGTATCCATGCCTTTGTGGGTTTGGGGGAACTTTGTTTGTGTTGATATTTATTTTGATTACACTGTGGTCTAAGACAGTGCATAGCAGGATTTCAATCTTGTGAAATTTGCTTTTGTTTGATTTATGGTCACGGATGTGGTCAATCTTAGAATACGTTACATGTGGTGATGAGTAGAATGTATATTCCATGGTTGTTGGGTGGAGTGTTCTGTAGGTATCAATTAAGTCCATTTGGTTAAGCATCATGTTGAGGTTCCAGATCTCCTTGTTGATTTTTTGTCCTGATGATCTGTCTAGTGTTGTGAGTGGGGGTATTTATGTCCCCAGCTATGATAGTGTTAGAGTCAATATCTTTTTTAAGTTTACCTAGAAGTTGCTTTATGAAAGTTGGTGATCCTATGTTGGGAGCATATATGCTTAGGGTGGATATTTCTTGTTGATGGATTGAACCTTTTATCATTGTGTAGTGAACTTCTGTTTCTTTTTAACTTTTTGATTGCTTAAAGGTATATTTTGTCTGATATTAAGATCATGACTCCTGCTTTCTTTTGAGTTCTATTCACCTGAAATATTGTTTCCCATCCTCTTACTTTAAGTCTGTGTCCTTTCTAGTGAGATGAGTCTTTTGGAGACAGTATATTGTTGCCTCATGATATTTTATCCATTTTGGCATTCTATGTCTTTTCAATGGTGCATTTAGTCCACTCACATTCAGGCTAATTATTGAAATGTGAGAGTTTATCCCTGTCATGATGTTCTTATAGAGTTTGTTGTTGTTGCTGTTTGTTTGTTGTCTTTCTTTTGATTTTGGGGTTGATTCCTGTGTTTTTCCAATATTTTTCCTGCATTCTTGTGAAAGGCATTGTCATTCTTTTTTCCTTTCTTCTGTGTTTAATACTTTCTTAAGTGTTTCTTGTAGAGCTGGTCTGGAAGCAATGTGAGCTCTTAGGGATTGAATGTTTGAGGAAGATTTTAATTTTCCATCACTGATGAAGCTTAGCTTAGCTGAGTAGGTAATTCTTGGTTGAAATTGTTTAACTTTGAGAACTTTGAAGATTGGGCTCCAAGCTCTCCTCAACTGGAGTGTTTCTATTGATAAGTCTGCTGCTATTCTAATTGGTCTTCCCCAGTAGGTAGTCTGACCTTTTTTTCTTGCTGCCTTTAGGATTTTTCTTTTATACATACTTTGTGTAAGTGAATTACTATGTGTTTAGGAGTTGGTCTACTCTTTTGTCATCTTGCAGGGGTTCTCTGAATCTCTTGTGTTTGAATGGTCACATCACTGATGAGATTAGAGAAGTTTTCTTGGATAATTTCATGGAGTGTTTGTTCTAGGGTGGTCTCTGTCTCTCTTTCTGCCTCAGGAAGTCCAATTAATTTTAGATTCGGCCTCTTGAAATAACCACTCATCTCTTTAAGATTTTGCTCTTTCTTTTTAAAGTTTTTTTCTATGTTTTTAACAGTCTGGGTTAGTTCCATATATTTTGGTCAGCAAGCTCTGAGATTCTTTCTTCACGCTTGCCTCAGGTGCACAGGATCATTATACTGGTACCCTTGCTAATGAGGTGTGCCCCCCCCCCCCCGGGTAGACTCCCACTACTGCCAATCCTGTTTCCTTGCCCCCCTCCCAGCATTTCCTGCTACTGCCAATCCTTTTCTTATAGTATGATGACAATTGTTCAAGGTCTGCTTATGAGTGAGAACCTATGATACTCAGTTCTTTGTTTCTGTGAATGGTCACTCAAGATGGGCTCATAGACTCAAGTCCATCCAGGTTGCTGTGAAGTTCATGATTTTGTTCTTCTTTCTGGCTGCATAATATTCCATCATGTATATGTACCACATTTTTTTTTATAAGAGTGGAAAGGGAAGACTGCAGCCCCACCCACATCCACTATCTTTTCTTTGTTGACTCATAGGAATTCTGTATATGTTCTGCATACTGATCTTGGTGGTTGGAGTAGTACACATTCTCCCATTCATGGCTTTATAGTGTTGGTTGTTTTTGTAGTGGTGAAGCTTTATTTATTTTAATGTAATCAAACTTACCAGATGATTCATTTATGTTGTATGTTTTGGAGGCCTTGATTAAGAAGTGTACTTTACCCTAAGATCATAAACATAATCTACAAAATGATCTCATAGTGTGAGTTAGGGATGTAATATTATTTTTCCTTCTAGATAGCTGTCTGCCTCAGTGCTATTTATTGAATAATCCTTCCTTCTCTTTACACTGTTTAATAATTCCACCTCTGTCAATTTTTTGGTCCTCATTGTAAGCATGTCTATTTCTAAGCTCTCAATTTGTCTTCACTATTCCAGCAAATATTTATTTTTAATTATCATAGCTTTATAACAAGCTTTGATATGTTATAGTAAATCCTTACCTTTTCTTTTTTATAAAAATTATGTAAAGTTGTATAAGTATTTTGATAAATATTGATGTAAGTTTAAAAAATCACTTATGTGAGTTAATAAAATCACTATTTTAGAGGTGCTCAAAAATGTAGAATTTCTTTTAAAAATGACTTACATCTTTTTTATTGACTCATAGGAATTCTGGATATATGCAAGTTTTCAGACTGTATTTCTTTAAATGGGATGCTGTGTTGCAACTAAATTATATGAGGCCCCAGGATTATTAGGGATAAACCTGGTTCTTGAACTAAATCCAATGTAAGTTTATTAATGAAATTTTCATGATAAATTTAATTGAACATGACATTTTATTTGGTCAGCAAATTTATATAGTGTATGTATTAATTGACTATGATAGATTCTTGGTCTACAACCAATGAGTGATTTATAAAGAATAATGTAAAGTGAAGACAGGAAGGGGATACAGAATTAAACAGGTCATCGCACACAAAATTATGTAGGGCAATGAGATTTCTGATGTCAAATAATTGCTTTGCTTCCAGAGAAGAAACTCTGGCATCAAAATACTTGTGTCTAAATCCCAGCTTCTCCTCCTCTTACCACTGAGACTGCCTGCATCAGTTATCACATCTAAAGAGTAGAAATAATAATGGTACTCACCCAGTTCATATATTTAAGACTATTTAATCAGTTATAACATATAAGCTATTGAAACAGTGTATAAGAAAAACATTTAATAAACATTAACTTTTAGTATTATCATTTACAGAAACTGGGACCAGATTAAGAAAGTGGCTATATAGCCTAAACCTACATTTTCCCCCAGCACATTTGTAGCAAAATACATGACAAATGTAAGAAAACATGGATGAAGACATTTTTTAAGTCAAAAGAATATCTCTATTATGCTATACCACAATCATCTATTTTTTATAGACATTTCATTTTTCCCCTTCAACTTTCCCCAGAAGTGGCCTCCAACTGATGTACAAGTATGAGGCCTGACAACCAGAGTAGCATGTCCGAGTTCCTCCTCCTGGGGCTCTCCATCCAGCCAGAGCAGCAAGGCGTGTTCTTTGCCCTGTTCCTGGGCATGTACCTGACCACAGTGCTGGAGAACCTGCTCATCATCCTGCTCATCTGGCTGGACTCCCGCCTCCACACTCCCATGTACTTCTTCCTCAGCCACTTGGCCTTTACTGACATCTCCTTTTCATCTGTCACCGTCCCTAAGATACTGATGAACATGCAGACCCAGAACCTATCCATCCCCTACAAGGGGTGCATTTCACAGACATATTTTTTCATATTCTTTGCTGACTTGGACAGTTTCCTTATCACTTCAATGGCTTATGACAGATATGTGGCCATCTGTCACCCTCTTCATTATGCCCCCATCATGAGTCAGAGCCTTTGTGTCATGCTGGTGGCTGGATCCTGGGTCATTGCTTGTGCTTGTGGTCTTTTGCATACCCTCCTCCTGGCTCGGCTTTCCTTCTGTGTTGACCATATTGTCCCTCACTTTTTCTGTGACCTTGGTGCCCTGCTTAAGTTGTCCTGCTCTGACACCTCCCTCAATCAATTGGCAATCTTTACAGCAGGATTGACAGCCATTATGCTCCCATTTCTATGCATCCTTGTTTCTTATGGTTGTATTGGGGTCACCATTCTCCAGTTTCCCTCTACCGAAGATATTTGCAAAGCCTTGTCCACTTGTGGATCCCACCTTTCAATTGTGACTCTTTATTATGGGTCAATTATTGCCCTCTATTTTCTTCCCCCAACCAGCAGTACCGATGACAAGAATATAATTGCTTCAGTGATATACACAGTAGTCATTCCCATGTTGAACCCCTTCATTTACAGTCTGAGAAATAAAGATATGCAAGGAGCCTTAAGAAAACTCTTAAGTAGAAAAAAACATATCATTCTAACTGGTACTTACTTTTTATTTATTTATTTATTTATTTTTATTTTAAAGACGTGGGGTACAATTCTAACCTTTCTTTTAAGATATCCATATGATCTTATTTCCTTAATAACATATAAATACAAATTACTAAAAATATAGCTCTCTTGTCTACCTTCCACATCTGTTACTCTGAAATCCTATGCTGAGATCATTATTCTTGCACCAGTTAGGGGGAAGAGTAAGACAGGATATGTTTTATAGGACTTTACTTGTTCTTTTCTTGGATAATAGAATTGGAAAATATTTTAAAATGTTATGTCACTTTGCTGGTATCACTAAACGAAAGCCATCAAGGGCTAGTCCTTACCCAAATTTTAAATTTGTTATAAAATACATTTGTCCTTTCATACCTCCATTTCTATGGAATTACCTGTTTTCATAACTAGATGACTCCTCCTTTACCCAGGTACCAAGGACCTAAGCCTTTCTAAAAATTTAGGGAAAAACATATTAAAATTTACTTTTCTTACATAATGATTAACATACTGCTTTCTTGTCCTTCAGAAATATACTTCCTTTCTTCCCAAATACATACAGATATTCAGTGACAAAATAAATGTCATTTCAATTCTCTCAGATACTGCTCTAGGAGCTTAATGTACACTAAAAATCACCTAACTTGATCCTGATAACAATCCCAAGAGTTAGACTTAGAAAAACAAGTTTCCAAGAGATTTTTTAAAAGCGCCCAAGATCTCACAGTTATGAAAGAAATGTTTGAACCAGCTGTCAGATTCAAGAGTGACACAGTATGGCAAAGACTATAATAGAGTATATGGAACACTGTGTAAGTTTGAGGAGGAATAATTAGCTCAACCTGATGGAAGAGGATTTAAATGACTTCCCAGAAAAGGTGCTGCTTTACCTGAGTCTTAACAGATAGGAATTATCCAGGCACACAAAGTTTTATCTTGTTTTGATGATCACAGGGAGAGGGAGCAGCATTTGTCAGGATGTTAAACTGGAAGTTTCTACGGAGGCACCAAGATTTGATGGACACCAGATATTAAAGTGAGTTGTGAGACACAAAATGAAGCTATTTGTAGGAAATATTCAATAACAAATACCATAACTTTTGAGCTTCTCAATCTAATGTGGGTCTAGAAAGAGATAGCTGAAGATAAGGGAATGTCTTGCAAAGAGTTTTTTTTTTTAGAAAGCTGAATATTGGACCCCAAATTCTACCTGAAGAGAGGGGGATGCTTTGCTTCTCATGCCAAGTTTAGTGGAAAAATTTTCAATAGAACAATTTAGAGAGCTTAATATATATCCCCTGATTTTGTGAGACAAAAAACAATGTCAAAAAAGAAGAAATGGGGCAGAGAGGGAGGAGGGAAGGAGAGAAGGAGGGAGAGGAAGAGAGAGAGACAGAGGCACAAAGAGAGAAGAAGGAAGGGAGGGAAGGAGGGAGAGAGGATGAAAGGAAATAATATGATGGGATTACTTTGGGGGAATATCTTCACTTATTTTCATGGTGGGACAATAAAAGAACTGGGGATCCCAGTGCCTGGGAGTGTACAGTGAACCAGGAAGTCCCACTTGGTGCCATCCCCATGCCTAGCTTTGCCCCTGCCCCACCTTCCAGTCCCCAGCTTCAAGTCAGGCTCTCCCCTAATATTTCCTGCTCTGTAACTCCTGATTTTGAGTAAAGCAGCCTAACCCTGCCATGCTGGACAGAAGAAGGTGCAGGCCAGGCTGCTCCTGCCTGTGCATTGTCCTGCTAAGCGTTAACCTAAATAAAAAAGACAGAGAAATATCCAAATACATTGAGTTTATTTGGAAATGAGAAATGAAGATTATAACAGAGATGCACAGAATGGCAAGTCGCCAGTGCATCTGGTCAGAAAAGAATATAGGGAAAAAGGGAGCAGTTCATGCAAGCTGCTTAGAAAGAGTTCATTGGCTCCAGAGGCTCAAAACCAGAGGTGCTGGTTCATTGGGGTAGATGCTGTTCCTGGGCAAGTGTTCATTCTAGAGCATCTTATCTTAGTTGCTGCAGTCCTAGAGATTATATAGTGATAAAACTAGTCATGGAAACATATGGATATTTGTGAAACATGCAACTCATGCAAAGCAGGTGTTGTGTGAAGGATATAGGGTTTTTAGAAAGTCCTTGGAAATAGTTCTTATGTCAGACATGTAAGTATGAGTTCCCTCTTCAGTCACCCTATTTGTCTGGGTCTGACAAAAATTATAACATCTTGGTACCTGCAGACGTTCACATTTCTCCCTTTTTGTCAAGATCTTAATCTGAAAGCATCACTGGTCAAATTAATCTGCATCGGGTTTTAAGGATCCCTTGGTGCTGGGATGGACCTATCCCAGCTAGTTGGTATTGTCTCATGTCGGGGGGTAGGGGGATGAGGAACAGCTAGAAGTCAGTGTCAAGACTCTTTTGGCCCCATTTGAACAACAAGAAGGCCATAAGGAGAAGCTACTAGATTTATTTTATCTAGGTTTCGTTGCTGAATTTATTTTTTTCTGTTCCATATTCATCGGCTATCATCTCAAATTCCTGGGCCAACATTATTTTGTCAAAAGTTGTATTTTTGCAAAGGTTTCACACACATATTATGTACACAATTTAAAAAGGAAAATACAAAGCAAAAATAACAGCAACATGATAATTTCAGTTTGCATGATGGTTTTGAGCCATGAACTTAAAGGTAGTCAACTAAACAGATAAAATGACCATGGAAAAATGGGTGAGACTTGCAATAGCTAGGTGGACCTGTTCTCCTTTTTTTATATAACTGACTTTCCACTTTTCTGGAGGAATTTATCCAAGTATAACATGTAGTATTAGCAATAGCACAGACAACACCTTGTTCAGCTAATAGATAATCAGCAATTCTGTCATATAACACTATCTTGGCAAGAGAAGTTAATAAGTACTGTTACGTAGTGATAGCCTTTGCAGTAGAGTCTGCAAGAATTCCTATGGTAGCATGCCGGGAGCTGCAATTATTAGTAAAAGTAAGGTAAAAGGGACCTAAGAACAGGAAAAACGCTGGCTGTGAGAAAGGCTCCAGCCAAATGAGGCCATGCGGAGGTGAAAGCCCCATGGATCCTGTTTGACGAACCTTCCCTAACTTTGAAGGATTGCGTGCATAGGTTGGAAAATATTCCCACTTTAATTGAGATAATAGATGCACAGATAAATGATGGCATTTGACAGTGAAGTTACACATAAGCATGGTAATGGTGAGATTGCAGCAAAAAAGAGGTGCCCCTCAGGGTGTGTAAGGATGTTTTTCAAGTAACAGCAGGAGATCGAGAAAAACAAGTTAGCTACTTCCTCATAAACAACAGGTCCCTGCTGAGAGCCGGTGGAAAACAACCGATTGAGACAATAAGTAGATTAAGATATTTTAGGACTAAACAAGTAGTCTGATAAAGATAAAGTTTAGAATATTAATAATAAAATCGTAAGATAAGGAATATATACTAGTATTAGGGGTAGTTAAGAAGATATAGGAACATAAGGATAGAAATAAGATTGATATAAATAAGCATAAGCATATAGTAGTAAGTAAGTTAAATGGGATATAGAGATAAGGTTTAACTTCATAAGATAAGGATATTATGGCCATAATATTAGTAATAAAAATAATATTAGTAATAATAATAGTAATAATAATAATAGTAATAGCAGTAGTGATAATAATAATAATAATAGTAAATAGAAAGTTAAGAAGGAAGTCGGGATGTTCGCAAATGTTTAGTTTAAGAAAAACATATTCTGTGGATGAGATAAGTAACTGCTGTCTAGTTCCTGCCCATTGATTAAAAAACATGAATGGCAGAAAGGGAAAAGCAGTTGCTGTTCATTGATTGAAAAATATGAATGGCAGCAGTTGCTGTTCATTGATTGAAAAATATGAATGGCGGCAGCTGCTGTTCATTGATTTAAAAAACATGAATGACACGGAGTCAACAGGAACGAAGCCGATAGTAATTGTTAAAGGTCAACTTTATTTTGAGTGCAAAGAGGATGTACGTAGGCGTTTGGTCAGCAACATAGGATACATTTGTGGGTGCATAAAACTATATAAGCTTGTGAAAAATAAATAAAAATTGGCAGAGTCCTGAGCTCTCCCCAGGAAGAAGATTCCTGTCATTTTTGTCTTTTTCTTTTCGCCATTCCCGATTCCACCCGCATCAGACCCTGTTCACCGGAGCTGGCCTCCGGCAGTAGTGGATGAATTTCTTACCATTCCTTCATTAATGGCTGCAGCATATCATTGTACAAAATATCTGCAAAAGGAAGCAAATTCAGAGTCCCATAAACCACCATAACTCATATTTTACCCTTTGATGCAGTAAGAGAGGACTGATCCAGTGATTATTCCAGTGATCCGTTTTAGATCTCTCATGTATTAAGAACAGAGAAGTCAAATATCCCAAGCCACATTGGCTTCCTGTTGCCCGAATGTCTAAACATCTGGAGGCTCACATGGAGGCATTCCACCCAAAAAAGTAAATACATCAGACAGGAGCACAAACAATCCTTCCATCTGTAAGTTTTGGGTATATAGTAGAATTAAAATACAAGTCAGTTATATTACTACATACTTCTAATGGCCCTTCCTCTCAAAATCAGTCCAAATATTTTTTCTTACAGATGTAAGAAGACTCAAGGAACATTCTAAGAGAGATGACCTATTGCACATTTCTAAGGTCAATTAAAGATCCTTGTTTTGAGTAGCTAAGGCAAAAGACAGGGGCTGAAAGTAGATGAGAAAGCTTAACCCCATAGGAGGGCCCAGGAGTACAATATATACAGGTGATTAGACCTGGAATGTTAGTAAAAATTTATTACAGGTTGAACTAAAGGGTCACTAGAGTCATGAACAGATAAGAATTTTTGATGACAGGTCCAACAGTCAGTGAAGCTTTCCCTGTGGCAAAATACTGGGAAATGTGAACAGAGGTATTGTCCTTTCAGAAAAAAAAGGATGAGATAAAGTAAAAATGAAAAATGAGGGAAGAGTATACAGACCTAGTCCAAACATCTTGGGAAAAGCCATTTATTCAGATGACATCTGCTTCAAATCTTAGAAATGTTTAGTTTTAATTCATCAACAGGAATATAGCTCTCCACAAGAGCTGATGTTTTCTTCAGATAAGATACATGTATTTCAGAATCATTTACTTTAATCTTGGCAGCACAGAGGTTGGTTAACAGGACCTGATAGGAACTTTTCCAAGTGAGACTGGAGGGAGCAAGGGTGAAGAGCTCTGCCTGCTAGGCTGAAGTGGCTAACGACAAAGAAGGCACTTCTACTTCCATACTCTCAAAGGAAGTGGTGATCGCAAAGTCTGCGTGATACTTGCCAGAGTCATTCTTTAAATATGAGTCATCTGCAAACCAGGACAACGCAGGATTTCTTGTAGATTCTCCCAGGGAATTAAAAGGTAGTCTCTAAGAGTTAAGCAGTCATGTGGTCTCATCTAAAAGAAAGGTCATGACTGTCATAGGTTTACAAGAGAGTGATATGACAGGCAGTAAGTAGGAGATGCTCATAGAAATTAAGTTGGCAGTCAGGAAGATGATGAGTTTAAGATAACTTCCACAGCATGAGGCACAAATACTGTTGGAGGGATCCCATGTCCTCAGACACCTTGACTAACAGGACTGCAGCAGGAACTGCTCTTAAGCAGAAAGGAAATCCAGAGGAGAAGAGACCCAATTGTGGACCACAGTCTCTTAGAGGATGCTGTTGGCCTCCCTGATTTGTGGTTAAGACCCATAAAGCAGAAAGGGGACTTTATAATTAGGATGAACTAGAGCAAGAGGATTTGCCAATTTCTCCTTTGTTAAAAAAAAAAAACAACTTGCTCTTCAGATTTTATCTAAATAGCGGGGTCAGGTTTGACAACATTAAGTAAAGCATACATGGATTGGGCAGAAGAGAAAAGTTAGGGATTCAGTTATAACAGTAACTAGTGAGTCCAAGAATCCCCAAACTTGCCATCTGGTATTTGGCTACAAAAACTGTGAAAAGCCTTAAATCCAGTCCGGGTCTAAATATAATCTGCTTTCTGAAACAAAATGGCCCAAATATTTCACCTGAGTTTTTACTGGCTTTACTTTTTCTTAGGGAACTTTAGGTCCTTAAGTAATCTTAAGTTTGCTTTAACAGATGTACACTGTCTTTTTCACAGGATATTTATGAAGGAGAGCAAAGATGGAGGTCATCTACATTGTATTAAAGTGGAACCTTGGGGAAAACAATTCTTCAAGTCTGCCTTTAGCATTTGACAAAAATAAGAAGAATTTTTAGTAAAACCCTGAGGTACTGCCATCCAGGTAAACTGTTGGCTTTTCCAGGTAAAGGCAAAAATATATTATCTGGCTTGATCTACTGAAACACTGAATAATGCACTACACAAATTAATGACTATAAAAAAATAACCAATTCTCCTCAGAAAGGAGGGGCAAGACGGCAATGGAACCGGTTGCAGTGTGTGAGTCTCTGCATGTATGAGTGTGTATAAGAACAAATCTGTGTGTGTGTGTGTGTGTGTGTGTGTGTCAGTGGATGAGCGAATGTTTGACTGAGGGGAGACATGAGAACGAGTACCCGGGCTCCCCTACAGAAGCAGCTGCAACTTGCCACTGCTCTGAATTCAGTGCCCCCTATACCAGGAACATCCACCATTCTTGGAGCCTTTCTCAGGAAAAAGTGGCAGAAATCAACCACCTCTTGGCACCTGGAACCTGGCCTGACACCACCAACTATAGCAACAGGTCAGACACTGGCAGAAGGACCATGGAGAAGGAGGAGGTCTGGAGCTGAGTCCCACCAGAGAAGAAGACACTGGCTGATGCCATTTTTTTGGTGCCAGAACTGGGCAGAGATGCCCTTTGGCTTGCCTAGTACTGAGAAGCCTGTATCCTGAGACTGAGGGGCAATCTCCACACCCCTCTGGAATCAATCATCATTTCCAGGGAGGATACTCCAGGTGCATGATACCCAAAGACTGCAGCCAGCAGCTGGCTCAGAAACTCATAGGTCCTACCCTCCACACCAGCCCATTCACACACACATACAATCAGAGTGGGAGCCCTAGCAGCACATGAGTAGGGGTGAGTCTTGATTTGATCTTCCCCAGCAGTCCATGGTGTGTCTGACCCATGTGGAGAACAACCTGATCACCCATACAGAGAACAGAGGAGGGAGGGTCTAGAGACCAAAGCCCAGTCCCTCCCACAGTGAGCCAAAGTGGCAGTGCTTGGAAAACACCAGTAAAAAAGGAAACTGAAGTTCCAGAAATGGCCACAAGAGGAGCAAGAGGAAGCTCAAAACTCACAAAAGTTTTTTTTTTTTTTGCACTCACCCCCTCCATACATATCTTTGTATATATGTGCTCTGATTTGATTTCTCCCTTCTTCTTCCTCTTCTTTGTTTTGTGTATGGGTATATTTGAAGATGAGTGTATCTTCATTTTTGTTGTTGTTGTTCTTTGGTTTTACTTTTTGTTTTGTTTCTTTGTATGTTTATCCATTCATTTGCTTGCTGTTTGTTTTCCTTTTTCTTCTTCTTTTCCTCCATCTTTATGTCTGCTCACTTCTTTCTTTCTCTGTTCTTTTCTTTTATCCCATTTTGGTTTCAGGGGGTATACATACATTCCCACCACATGGAAATAGTGTAAGGTGGTGGAAAATGGATTTCAGGGAGCCCAAACCCCAGTCAGCTGATACTACAATCTGCAGGAAGCTTCTGAACCTTAGCTCCCCCATTACATCTTAAAGCTCAAAACTGCAAAAAGATGGCACAACTTCCCACCCCAATCCGGCTTAAAAATTGAACAAACCCAGAGGCTCTACCTAAGGAAGATTAGTGGGCTGAGAACAGTAATGAAAACTACCCCCCCACCCGCACAAAGCAATGGAATTAAAGAGGAAAAAAAAGGAGGGTGAAATCCATCACAAATGAAGAAGACTCAATGGAAGAACACAGACATCCCCCAGAACCCTGGAAAGGCAGCACCTGAGAATACAGACTTTGAAATTTAAACAATGAAGAACCCCCAGAATAACTGGCATCATACCACAAATCCAGATATCAAGATCTTGATGGAGATGATGAATACAAATCATGAAAGGCAAGAAGAAAGAATGAAAAAGTTGATAACAAAGATGATGGCAATAAAGAGCACAATGAATGAAATAAATAACAAACTCACAAGCATGGAAAGCAGAATTAAGCAAGCAGAAGAAAGAATCTCAGAGCTTGAAGATCAAAATATGGAACTAACCCAAATGGTTAAAAACATAGAAAAGAAGCTTAAAATGGCAAAACAAAGCCTCCAAGAGATGTGCAATTATATTAAGAAGCCAAAGTTAAACCTGATCAGCATTACTGAGGCAGAAAGAGACAGAGAACACTCTGAAACAAACACTCCATTAGGTTATCCAAGAAAGCATCCCTTATCTCATCAGACATGACCCTCCCAACACAAGAGATTCAGAGAACTCCTGCAGGACATCAAATGAAAAGTCCAACTCCCAGATGCATAGTCATTTGCTTACACAAAGTAGGTATAAAAGAAAAGATAATAAAGGCAATGAAAGAGAAAGGTCAGACTATCTACCAGGAAAGACCAATTAGAATGGCAACAGACTTTTCTACAGAGACACTACAATCTAGAAGAGACTATACTCCAATCTTCTAAGTTTTCAAAGACAAGCAATTCCAACCAAGAATTTCCTATCCAGCTAAACTAAGCTTCGTCAGTGGTAGAGAATTAAAATCCTTCCCAGATATACAATCCTTAGCGTTTATGCTTCCTCCAGACCAGCCCTACAAGAGATAATTAAGGTATTATGAACAGAAGAAAGAAAGAAAGAAAAAGAATGGCCACGCACTTTCCAGGAGAACAGGAAAACACAGAATCAACAGAGAACACATTGTGACCGCATACTTGTAAACACACACAAACATCAACCCTAAAGTTAAAAGAAAACAAACAACCAAGTGAAAAATCTTTATAAAAGTCACATGACAGGGATAAACTCTCAAATTTCAATACTTAGCCTGAACGTGAATGGAATAAATGCACGACTGAAAAGATATAGAATAGCAAACTGGATAAAAAAGCACAACCAAAAAATATGTTGTCTCAAGGAAACACATCTCACTACAAAGGATACCCACAGACTCAAAGTTAAGGGATGGAAAACAAATGTTTAATTCAACAGAATAAAAAAGAATGTAGGAGTCATGATTTTAGTATCAGACAAGCAACCTTCAAGCTATCAAAGATTTAAAAAGATATGGAAGGACACTACATAATAATAAAAGGTTCAATCAAAAACTGTCAACAAGAAAAATCCATCCTAAACATATATGCACCCACACAGAAGCACCAACTTTTCTAAAGCAGCTGCTAAGCAAACTAAAAAAGGATATTGCCTCTAACATTATCACAGCTGGGGACTTAAATACCCCACTAACAACCCTAGATAGGTCATTGAGGCCAAAATCAATAAGGAGATCAAGAACCTTAACTTGACACTTGACCAAATAAACATAATAGATGCCTACAAAACAATCCATTCAACAACCACAGACTATACATTCTACTCATCACCACATGGAACAAACTCAAAGATTGACCACATCCTCAGTCATAAATCAAGCATAAACAAATTCCATAAGATTGAAATACTACCATGCACCTTCTCAGACTACAATGGGATAAAAAATATCACCACCAACAAGATCCCCCCAAAACAAACAAGACATGGACACGAAATGGCATAATGCTGAACAGCTCCTGGGTCAACACAGAAATCAAAATAGAAATTAAAACATTCTTGGAAACATGTTACCAAAACCTATGGAATGCCATGACACCAGTACTAAGAAAGGAATTTATATCTCTATAAACACACATCAAGAAAATAGAAAGATCACACATCACCAGCCTAACAAATCACCTAAGGAAGCTGAAAAAGCAAGACCACCAAAACCCTAACCTCAGCAAAAGAATCCAGGTCATCAAAGTAAAAGCCCAAATACAGGACACAGAAGACAAATATATCATAAAAAACCAACAAAAAAAGCTTATTCTTTGAAAGAATAAAGAAGGTTGACAGACCTCTAGCTAGAATTTCAAGAAAAAGAGACAAAAAGTCCAAGTAAACAAAATGAGAAATGCAAAAGTCAAAAGTCAAAAGTCAAAACTGACATCAAAGAAATACAAAAGATTATCAGAGATTGATATGCACACCTGTTTAGAAACAAATTCAAAGCCGGGCTCAGTGGCTCAGCCTATAATCCCATGCCTTGGGAGGTTGAGGTGAGTGAATTGCCTGAGCCCGCGGGTTTGAGACCCACCTGGGCAACTTGATGAGACCTCATCTCTACAATAAATAAAAAATTAGCTGGGCGTGGTAGTGCGTGCCTGTAGTTCTGACTACTTGGAAGGCTGAGGCGGAAGGATCTCCAGAGCCCAGCAGGCGAGGCTGCGGTGGCCAGGAACGGCCACTGCACTCCAGTCTGGGCGACAGAGTGAGACTCCAACACACACACACACACACACACACACAAAAAGAAACAAATTCAAAAACCTAAATGAAATGGAGGACTTTCTGACATCACACAAACTCCCAAAGTTGAAACAAGAAGAAATTGAGATGCTAAATACACGAATAACAACCCAGGAAATTGACTCTGTCATTAAAAAAAAATTACCTACCAAAAAAAAAAAAAGCTCTGGACCAGATAGAATTCAACAAAACATCCATGGAGGAGCTGATACTAACCCGATTGAAAGTATTCCAGGAAATCGAGAAAGACAGAACTCTCCCAAATCATTTTATGAAGCTAGCTAACATCACACTGACACCCAAACCGGGTAAAGATGCAACAAAGAAAGAGAACTACAAGTCAATATCCCTGATGAACATATATGCAAAATTCTCAACAAGATTCTAGCAAATCAGATCCAACAACACATCTCAAAAATCATCCACCATTTTGAAAATGAATCACCGTTTGAGAAACAAGATGGTGATTCATTTTCAAAATGGTGATTTGACACTTCATTTCCTGGTTCTTTTTTCTTTCTTGGTGGGCTTCTTCTTTTGATGGCTTCCCTTGGTGAATGTTAAAATCCAATCAAAACTCAGAGACACATATTTTACCTTATTTGTATAGAAACTGCTTGTATGTTTCCTTATTTGTATGAAAAAGTTATTGCTTAAGCAATGTCAGGAGAGTGATGTGACCTCTGCAGTACTTGGCCAATGAGGAACCAGGGCAGGAATTTACGTTTTAGGGCATAAATATGCTGGTTGTGACTGTCTCGGTGTGCCTGGTCACCCAAAAGACACGAATTCTCACAAGAACTATATTAAAAGAGCTCCTTTACCACTAATCTCTGAGTCTCCGTGTAGTGTTTAATGATGAACTGAGGAGGGGTCTTCCTTATCTTCCACATTGACCAAGTAGGCTTCATCCCCAGGATGCAGGGCCGGTTTAACATCTGCAAGACCATAAATGTAATTAAATACATCAACAGATGTAAAAACAAGAATCACATGATAATATCATTAGATGCAGAAACAACTTTTAGCAAAATCCAGCATCCATTCTTCATAAAAAAAAAAATCTTGAACATGGAAATATAGAGGGAACATACCTCATGATAGTAAAAGTCATCTATGATAAACCCACAGCCAACATATTACTAAGTGGACAGAAATTGGAAGCATTTCCCCTAAAAACCAGAACAAGATACCACTCCTGTTCAACATAGCATTGGAAGTCCTAACTAGGGCAATCAGGCAAGAGAAGGATATCAGAGGTACCCAAATAGGAAAGAGGAAGTTATCTGTCTTTGCTGATGATATGATCCTATACCTTGAAAGTCCAAGAGAGTCTGCCAAAACCCTCTTTGCACTGATAAAGGACTTTGGCAAAGTCTCAGGATATAAAGTCAATGTACAAAAGACAGTTGCATTTTTATATACCAAGAACAAATAGGCAGAGAACCAAACAAAAAGTACAATCCCATTCACAGTAGACACACACACACACACACACACACACACACACACACACACACAAATGAAATACCTTGGCATCTTCCTGACCAGAGAAGTGAAATACCTTTACAATGAAATCTACAAAACACTGTTCAAAGAAATCAAAGAAGACACAAATAAATAGGAAAATATCCCATGCTCATGCATTGGAAGAATTAACAATGTTAAGAAATCCACCCTACCCAAGGCAATCTACAGATTTAGCACAATACTAATCAAATTGCCATCATCATTCTTCTCAGACTTGAAATCAACAATACAGAAATTCTTATGGAAACATAAGTGGCCACGAATAGCCAAAACAATGCTCAGCAAGAGAAACAAAGCAGGAAGAATCACATTTCCAGACTTTAAACTGTATAAGACTACAATAATCAAAACAGACTGGTATTGGTACAAGAACAGGCATATAGGCCAATGGAACAGGATTGAACTTCTGGAAGCAAAACCTCAACCAACTCATCTTCAACAAAGTTTCCACCAACAACCACTGAAGAGAGGAGAATCTAGTCAGTAAATGGCACTGGGAAAACTGGCTGTCCACATGCAGAAGAATGAAACAGGACTCCTTCTTGTCACCATACACAAAAATCAACCCCAAATGGATCAAAGACCTAAATGTAAAACATCAAACATTAAGAATCTTAGAAAATGCAGAAGACACCCTGACAGAAATTGGAACAGGCAACCAATTCCTGATCAAAACCTTAAATGTCCATGCCATAAGAGATAAGGTAGACAAGTGAACCTCACAAAGCTGAAAGACCTCTGCAAAGCAAAAGAAACTATCAGCAGAGCAGGGAGACAGCCCACAGAATGGGAAAAAATATTTGTCAACTGTATATCTGACAAAGGTCTAACATGCAGGATCTATAAGGAACACAAACCTACCAAAAGGAAAAGAACAAACAGCCCCATCAAATACTGGGCAAAAGACATGAATAGACACTTCTCAAAAGAAGACATACGAGCTGCCAACAGACACATGAAAAAATGCTCACCCTCACTAATCATCAGAGAAATGCAAACCAAAACCACAATGAGATATCAGCTAACTCCAGTGAGAATGACCATCATTAGTAAAACAAAAAACAATGGATGCTGGCAAGGGTGTGGCAAAAAGAGCACACTTCTACACTGTTGGTGGGAGGGCAAATTCATTCGGCCTCTATGGAAAACAGTGTGGTGATTTCTAAAAGAACTAGAAATTGACCTTCCATATGAATGACCCATCATTCCCCCTTCTGGGAATATACCCAGAGGAACACAAACCATTCTACAAAAAAGATACATGCACATGCATATTTACTGGAACACTATTCACAATAGCAAAAACATGGAACCAACCGCTCTGCCCATCGAAACTGGACTGGATAAAAAATATGTGGTACATTTATATGATGAAGTATTATGCAGCCTTAAGGAAGGAAAAAACTATGGTTTTCACAGCCAACTTGAATGGATTTGGAGTCTATCATACTCAGTGATCTATCACAGAAACAAAAACTGAGTACCACATGTTCTCACTTATAAGTGGACCCTGAACACCTATCATAATACTACAAAAAAGGTACTGGCAGTAGCAAGATACTACCAGAGAGGGGCACATAAAATCAATAAGGGTGCCTGATCCTAATCCAAGTGAAGTGAGGGCCAATGGGAAGCTCAAATTTCACGTGTACCTAGACAACTCATGTACCCAATCCTGACTTGTATCCCACATCTTTAATTTAAAAAAAAGAAGTCCTTGATAGACATCACCCCCAGCAGAATGTTCTCTCAGTTGATGTATTACAATAAAAGAGATGCATTTTTTTAAAAAAACCCTGCTATCAATGAATATTGAATTTAATAAGGCGTGGAAATTTGGACTGACTGGATGCATTGAAATAACAATATGGTTATTTTTCAGAAGTCCTGAACAAACTTCTACCCACAGTTGTTTGGTTTTCAATAGATAGAATTAGGATATTACAAGGACTAGTATACAGAATGAGTCTCTATTTTTTATATTATTCTATAATAGATTTGATATCTGGTTTAGTGGACATAGTTTAATATTAGGCAGCGGTTTTGAAAGAATGATATGAATTTAGTAGATAATAATGCACTATGAATTTTGTCAATATTAGTAAATGATTTTGCCCATAAAGAGAAAGGTATTTGATTCAGCTTCAAAGGGTTGAGATTTTTGTTTTCTGAACAGGGGACTATATAGGAAATTAGATAATTTGAGGAGTCAGGGAACTTCAAGGTTCAGTCAGTACAGTTCGGTTTATCAAATTCTAAAATTATTTTCCTCTTTTGGTAAAAAGAAATTTCAGCATGATGTTTTTCCAGAAAATTACATCCAGTGTGGTGGACAAGAGCAGAATTAACAAACAAAATGGGATGAATGTCTTGGAGACATCCAAAGCAGAAAGGAAAGTAGGTGAAAAAAAGCAGCTAAAGGCTTGCTGAAAACTCTCACTATTTGTGTTTTTTTTATTACCTCAAGACAGAAGCTGATTGAGGCTTGTGGGATTAAGAAATGATAGTGCTGCTCTGGCATTTATGAGAACAGTGAAGACCTCATTCCCAATTTGAAAGGTCATTTCATCCAGATGATTAAGTGGGAGAACTGGGAAAGGCCCTTGTAAGTCCTCATAGCCTTTTCATTGAGCATGGTCTCCAGGCAGAAAAGAAGAGAGGGAAATTGATATAAAAAAAAAAAAGATTCTCTCTCTCTCTTGCAGCAATTTCGGCAGTGGCACAGACCAGGGAGTCTCCACCCAGTGTTATGACTGGGATCCTCCATCTGCTATAACTGGAGATAAAGAATTTTGGTAGTTTTCTGTGTCATCAAGGGTATGAGAAAGCTGATTTGTCTAATTAACTAGATCAGAAAAGGATATAGTTTTCCATTTCATGTGGACTCTTTTGACAAGTTGAGAACGTTTTTAATAAAGGCCATTTACAAACAGAATTATAGGCTACTCAAGTAGATTCAACATCATTGGTAATCAAAAATTTTCTTTAAATACAACCTGAAGACAACTGTAATAGTGGTAAACTGGATCATTAGGTTCTTGGGTATAGGCCTGGATTTTATTCCAGTCTACATTTTCAGGAAAAAGCCTCAAGTGTTCTAGCTACTTGGAAGGTTGAGGCAGAAGGATCACCGGAGCACAGCAGGTAGTGGCTGTGATGGCCGGGAGTGTGCCACTGCACTTCAGTCTGGGCGACAAAGTGAGACTCCAACTCAAAAAAAAAAAGCCTCAAGAATATTCTCATAGAATTTGTTGCTCTTGTTGTTGTTGCTGCTGCTGCTCTGTTTCAAGCTCTATCACAGTCTTTGAGGGTGTTTTTGCCTAAATCTCCCTCAGGATTACACCAAGAAGTCTTGGTTGTCCAGTGTTGGGTCTGGTCTTCACCAATAAGTATGTGAACCAACTGGTATAGGTCAGAAAAACCTGTTGATAAGCCTGAATTTCTATGATAAGTATATCAGCAAATTAGTGAGGTCTTCAGTGACCTTTGAAAATTCCTTGGCAATGGCTCAGAGTTCAGCTTTACTCCAAGGAATGAAATAAATTTGGGGTTTAGAGGAATGATCAGTGAGTTCAACATTGAAGGCAGAGGTTTTAATAGGACCAGGTTCAGAGGTAGTTGCAGCTGAGGAATCTGGAGGGAAACATAATTCAACCAAAGAAGGACAGAGAGGAGGAACAGAGGAAAAAGAAGAGAAAGTCTCCAGAGAGACAAGAGTCTGAGCCCCTAAGGCTTTGTTGTCTTTCCTTAACTGTTTGTCTCAGTTAATTTTGAAGGAGGCTTTTAGAATCCTGCATGTGCTCAGAAGCTCTGAGGTATCAAATAAAATGTCTCCCAGTCAGATAGTTTAATTTAGAACCAAATCTCCTAATTTTCTTCTACGAAAGAAAAGTTTAAGGAACTCAAAACACCCTCAGGATGGTCACTGAAGATCTAAATTAGTTTTGGTTACTCTATCCACTGAATAAAATATGTGTGTAAGAAATAAGATCATAATTTTTTTAACTTGTAGCCATCAGGGATTTCAGATGGGGGAATATAATTGCATACTGTAGAATTTTGGTATCCTGTTTTTCTTATTAGGCTCTCAAGAGCAAGAGAAAAATCTGTAAGTTCTGTCAGAGAATGTTAGAAGTTTGCACTAACAGATTGGAAAACCTAGAGTAAATGAATAAATTCCTGGACACAAACAACCTACCAAGATTGAATCTGGAAAAAATAGAAAACCTGAACCGACCTGAACACATAACGAGATTGAAGCAGTAATAAAAAGTCTACCAACAAAGAAAAGCCCAAGACTGGATGGCTTCCCTGCCAAATTCTACCAAACTTTTATAAAAGAATGAATATCAGTTATTCTCAAACTACTCCGAAAAATTGAAGATGAGAGAATTCTTCCTAACTCACTCTATGAGGCCAGCATTAACCTGATATTGTAGGTCATACATTGATATATGCTCTGGAGATGTAGCAGAGGATAATATAAACAGACATCCCCCTTATGGACTATCCATCCAAGTGGAAGGAAACAGGAAAAAAAATATTGCAAAATAAATGAAAGGTAAATGATGAGAAGTGCTGAGAAATAACTAAAATCAGACATGGAGCTAAGAAGAATCATGAAGTTTAAGAATATACCCTATGTTACAGGGTCTTTTCTCAAAAAAAAAATCCAGAGTCCCTCCAATCAAGTGACTTCTGGTCTTTAGACTGTTTTAGGTATGAAACTATGTGAGAAGTTGTGACTTCCCATTGTATTTATTTGACTCTGGTTTCTGCTTTCTAGACTTATGGATCTTTTTTCATACATGCAAATCAATTATTACCTTAGTAAACTGCCCATTCATTGCACTCCTAGGTACTCCATAATCAAAGAGCCATAGTCAAAGATCTCTATGAGTTAAAGCAGTTTTATTAACATTCTGCCATTGCCACCGAGTACAGTCAAGCATCATCTTATCTCTGTTGCCACACTGGCTTCCATTAACCTCCATGAAAATCTAGGAGTTTGTGTCAATAGTAGTGTCTCTTACTTTTATACCAGATCTCAGTACACTCTTGCTACCAGTGCCATAGTGAATGATGTGTTTTCCAGGTCTTTCCTGGAGACATAGTTAAGGAGAGTAAGCAGGTTGTTCTTAATTAAGGGAGCACTGGCATCTTGATATTATTAAATGTAGGCCATGGATAAATTCAGGTTTCAGTTGACCAAAAAAGTAAATGTATGAAACCAATTTGAGGTACTGGTTGGAATTGTAATTATTATTTGGTTATAAGATTTGTGGAAAATCTAACAAAGTTAGGGAGGTTAATACAATATGAAATGAATACACATAGAAAGAGGAAAAGGAGAAACAAAGAACAGAAGGGATAAAAGAAAACAAATAGAAATATGAATGATTTAAATTTAACTCTATCAATAATTAGACTAAACACAAGCAGTCTAAATACTCTAATTAAAAACCTGCCATAGGGTGAAGCAAGGAGCAGAAGTGAATGCCCCTCCCTCTCTCACTGAGTGACATATATTAAAACAAAAAAAAAGGCACCGGAACAGAAAACTAGTGACTACTTTCAGAGAAACAAAACAAAAAGGACTTACAAAGAAGAAAGAGAGCCTGTCACAAATGGGGAAAAATCAATGAAAAAATATAGAAAACCCTCAGACTACTGAAGAGACAGTGCCTAAAACTCAAGCAGCTATCAGAGCACAAACAATGAAAATCCCTCTGAACGACCTGCCTCAGATGACAGTCACAGAAATCAGAGATTGGATGGCTAAAATTAACAGAGAGAACCAAGGGAAACTAGAAGAAAACTCACTAAAGTCATACAGGAAGCAGAGTTGGCCGATTTCAGAAAAGCCTATTATGAAGCAAAGGAAATTAAGAACTCCAACCTGGAAATCAAAAACCAAGTAACAAGCATAGGGAGGCGGATAAACCAAGCAGAAGAAAGAATCTCAGAGACTGAAGACCAAATTAATCCATTTTGTCAAAAACATAGGGGAAAAAAGCTCAAAAAGAAGAAGCAAAGTCTCTGAGAGATGTGGAACTATGCCAAGAAGCCAAATCTATGCCTGATTGGTATCCCTGAAGCAGAAAGCAAAACTGAGACTACCATGGAACAAACATTCCATGAAGCCATCCAAGAAAACTTTCCATATTTTGCTAAGAAGTGGCCATTTAAGTGCAAGAGATTCAGAGAATACCCACAAGGTATTATATGAGAAGACCCACTCCAAGACACAATATTAATTCACCTCCACAAAGTAAGCATGAAAGAAAAAATCCTAAAGGCAGCAACAGAGAAAGGTCAGAGTGCCAACCAGGAAAGACCTGTCAGAGTTGCTCAGACATAACTGCAGAAAATCTACAAGCCAGAAGAAACTGGAGTCGGATATTAAACATTCTTAAAGATAAACAATTCCAGCTAATAATTTTCTTCCCCACCAAGCTAAGCTTTATCAGTGGTGAAGAATTAAAATCCTTCCCAGATATCCAATCACTAAGAGACTATGCCACCTCCAGATCAGTCCTTCAGGAGATGCTTAAAAAGGCATTGAACACGGGGCGGGGGGGGGAATGATCATACTCATCACAAAAGTACAGGAAAGCACAGTCAAAGGAGCGTACAGAGCATTCACAAAAATGAAAATATACACATATATAAATACAAACAGAAAAAAGAAATAAAGCAATCCCTTAAGAGCCCTATGACAGGGATAAACTCTCACATTTCAATGATCAATTTAAACATGAATGGGCTAAATTCACCAATGAAGAGACAAAGAGTGGCAAATTGGACAAAGAAGCATGATTCAACAGTCTGCTGCCCCAGGAAACTCATCACATTGCAAAAGACACTTACAAGATCAAAGTTGGGGACTGGAAAATGGTCTTTCAGGAAAATAGAAAACAAAAGAGAGCAGGAGTAGCTATTTTGATATCAGACTTCAGACCATCAAAAGTTCAGAAGGACATTACACAATGATAAAAGACTCAATCCACCAGCAAGAAATGTCCATCTTAAACATATATGAATCCAACACATGAGCACCAGGGTTATAAAACAACTAAGTAACCTAAAAGAACACATTGACTCTCACACAGTCATAGTTGGAGACCTAAATACTTCAATAGCAGCTCTAGATAGATATCAAAGCAAAGAGACAACAAGGAGATCTGAAATCTTAATTCAACACTTGGTTAAATGGATTTCATAGATATCTACAGAACACTCCACCCAACATCTAGAGTATATGTTCTACTCATCAGCATATGGAACATACTCCAAGATTGATCACATTCTCGCACATAAATCAAGCATGAACAAATTTCAAAAGATCAAAATAATACCATGCATCTTCTCAGACTACAGTGGATAAAAATAAATATCACCACCAACAAGATCCTCCCAAAATGCAAAAGGCCATGGACACTAAACAACATGCTGATGAATGACTTCTGGGTTAACACATAAATCAAGACAGATACAAAAATACTACTGGAAACAAATGAAACCCAGGACTCATCAGAATCTATGAGATGCAATGAAAACAGTGTTAAGAGCAAAATTTATAACATTGCCCACACACATTAAAAAAAAACAGAAAGATTGCAAGTAAACAGCCTAACATCACATCCAAGGGAGCTGAAAAGACAAGATCATCTGAATCCTGACTTCAACAGAAGAATCTAGATCACCAAGATAAAATCACAATTGCAGGATATAGAAGACAAAAATATCATAGAATAAAATCAATGACAAAAATTGTTTCTTTGAAAGGATAAATAAGTTTGACAGACCCCTAGCCAGATTGACTAAAATAGATAAAAAGTTCACATAAACACAATTAGAAATGAAAAAGGTGAAGTCACAACTGAACCAGAAGAAACTTTAAAAATTAAGAAATACTATAACACCTGTATGAAAATAAATTAGAAAACCTAAAAGAAATGGAGGACTTTCTGACAGCACACAACTTCCCAAGGTTAAAACAAGAAACTGAAACTCTAAACAGATCAATAACAATCCAGGATATTGACTCTATTTTAGGAAAACTCCCCACCAAAAAAAAAAAAAAAAGCCCCAGATGGCTCCCCAACTGAATTCTACAAGATGTACAAGGAGGAGCTGATACCAATTTTATTGAAAGTATTCCAGCCGGGCTCGGTGGCTCAGCCTGTAATCCCTCGCCTGGGGAGGCTGAGGTGAGTGGATTGCCTGAGCTCGCGGGTTCGAGACCCACCTGGGCAATTGGCGAGATCTCATTTCTACAATAAATCAAAAAATTAGCCAGGCGTGGTAGCGCACGCCTATAGTTCCAGCTACTTGGAAGGCTGAGGCGGAAGGATCGCTGGAGCCCAGCAGGTCGAGGCTGCAGTGGCCGGGAGCGGCCACGGCGCTCCAGTCTGGGTGACAGAGTGAGACTCCAACTCAAAAAAAAAAAAAAAAAGAAAGTATTCCAGGCAATTGAGAATGATGGAATTCTCACTAGCTCATTTCATGAAGCTAACATCATACTAACAGCCAAACCTGGCAAAAACCTAACAAGAAAAGCAAATTACAGGCAAATCTCCCTAATGAGAAAGACAAAAAAATTCTCAACAAGATTCTAGCAAATTGGACCCAACAACACATCTCAAAAGTCATCCACCAGGACCAGGTTGGCTTCATTCCTGGGTTGCACAGCTGGTTCAGCATTTGCAAGACCACAAACATAATTCAGTACATCAACAGATGTGAAACCAAGAACCATATGATTATATCATTAGATGCAGAAAGCGCATTTGACAAAATCTTGCATCCCTTCTTGATAAAAACTCTTGAGCACCTAGGCATAGAAGGAACATTCCTCAAAATGGAGTCATCTATGATAAACCCACACCCAATATTTTGTTCAGTGGGCAGAAGCTGGAAGCATTTCCCCTAAGAATAGGAGCAAGACAAAAATGCCCGCTCTCACCTCCCACCACCCTGTTGACATAGTGCTGAAAGTCATAGCCAGAGCAATCAGGCAAGAGAAGAAAATCAGGAGTATTGAAATAGGAAAAGGGGAAGTTAAGCTATCCCTCTTTGCAGACAATATGACTTTAAACCTTCAGAACCCTAAGGAGTCTGTCAAACGCTTCCTCTCACTGATAAACAACTTTGGTAAAGTATCTAGTTACAAAATCAATGTGCAAAAGACAGTTGCATTGCTATACACCAGCAAAAAACAGGCAGAGAACTCAATAAAAAGCACAATCCCTTTCACAATAGCCATACACAAAAAAATGAAATACCTTGGCATCCACTTTACCAGAGAAATGAAAGACCTTTACAATGAGAATTACAAAATGCTGCTCAAAGAAATCAAGGATGACACAAATGGAAAACATTCCATGTTCTACAAACAAATGGAAAAGAATTCCATGCACATGGATCGGAAGCATCAATACTGTCGAGATTTCCATCCCATTCAAAGCAATCTACAGATTCAATGCAATACCCATCAAATTACCAATGTCATTTTTTCAGACCTGGAAATGACAATACAGAAATTCCTATGGAAACAGAAAAGAGCAGGAATAGCCAGAAGGAACAAATCAGGAAGTGACACATTCCAGACTTTAAATTTTATTACAAGTTACGGTAACCAAAGCAGCCTGGTCTGGTATAAGAATAGGCACATATACCAGTGGAACAGGACAAAGATTCTGAAGCAAAACCAGTCTCTCAACCAACTCATCTTCAACAAAACCACCAATAACAATAACTGGGGAAAGGAGATCATATGTAGCAAATAGTGTTAAAAACATTAGCTAACCACATGCAGAAGAATAAAACTGAACCCTTACCAATCACAATATTAAAAAATCAATTCAAAATGGATCCAAGACCTAAACATGAAACCTCAAACTATAAGAATCCTAAAAGAAAACTCAGGAAACACCCTCATGCACATAGAAGTAGGCAACAAACTTTTGACCAAGTCCCCAGAACTGAATGCCATAAAAGCTAAGATAGGCAAGTGGGACCTCATGAAACTTTTGCAGAGCAAAAGAAACCATCAAGAAAGTGGGGAGACAACCCACAGAATGGGAAAAATATCTGCAAATTATGCATCTGACAAAGGCCTAACATCCAGGATTTACAAGGAACACAAAATGAAAGAAAAAACACACAACCTCATTAAAAAATGGGCAAAGAACATGAACAGCACTTCTCAAAAGACAACATAGAAGCAGCCAACAGATACATGAAAAAATACTCAGCCTCACTAATCCCGAGAGAAATGCAAATCAAAACTACAACAAAATACTACCAAACTCTGGTAAGGATATCTATCATTTATAAGTTAAAAAGCAACAGATGCTGGCATGGTGTAGAGAAAAGTGAATACTTCTACATTGTGATAGGAGTGCAAGATAGCTCAATCTTATGGAAAGTAGTGTGACAATTTCTAAAAGAATTAAAAATTAACCTTTCATATGATCCAGCAATCTCTCTCCTGGGAATATGCAAGGGGAAACATTAATCATTCTGCCAAAAAGACATCAGCACACTCATTGCTGCACTATTCACAATAGCAAAAAGATGGAACCAATCCTACTGTCCATTGAAAGTAGATTATATGAAGAAAATGTGGAGTATTATACAGCCATAAAGAAGAACAAAATCATGGACTTCACAGCAAATTAGATGGAGTTAGAAACTAGCATACGAAGTGAACTATCACAAAAACAAAGATCTGAACATTGTATGTTTTCAGTCTTAAGTGGGCCTTGAACATTAGTCACATTAGAACAAGGGAGGGAGTGATAGTCACTGGGCACTGCTAGGAGAGGAAGGGAATAAGGAGGGTGGGTTGCACATGACAACACAAAGGGTACTTGGTTCATTACCATTACCAGAAGGAGTGAGGGTCAGTTAGAAGCCCAAACTTCACATACTTATATAGTTAATACTCACTTGTACCCCACATTCCTATAATAAAATAATTTTTTTAAAGTAAGCATTTCATCTAAAAACTCAATCAAGACAAAGATGTTCACTTTCATCACTCCTCTTCAACATAATACTGGATGTCATAGCTAGAGCAATTGGGCAAGAGAAAGAAATAAAAGACATCTAAATTGGAAGGGGGAATTCAAATTATCTCTGTTTACAGATTAAATGATTTTTTTAATATTTTATTTTAAAGATGTGGGATACAAGTTAGGCTTAAGTACATAAGTGGTCTATGACAGGTGAAGTTTGGGCCTCTGATTAGCCCTCACTTCACCTGGTCAGGTCCCCTTATTGATGTTATGCGTCCACCCTCCCCTGACAGTGTCTCACTACTGCCAATCCCTTTCTTGTAGTACTATAAATGTTCAGGATCCACTTATGAGTAAGAACATGTGGTACTAAAAAAGTTCTTTGTTTCTGTGATAGATCACTGAGTATGAGAGACTCAAAATTCATCCAAGTGGCTGCGAAGTCCATAATTTTGTCCTTCTTTATGGCTGCATAATATTTCATCACGCATATGTACTACATTTTTTGTATCCAGTCCACATTTGATGGACAGCATGGTTGGTTCTATGTTTTTGCTATTGTGAATAGTGCTGCAATAAAAATGCATTTGCAGGTGTCTTTTTAGCAGAATGATTTGAGTTCATCTGAGTGTATTCCCAGGAGGAGGAATGTTGGGTCATAGGGAAGGTCAATTTCTAGTTCCTTTAGAAATTGCAACACTGTTTTCCAAAGTTGTACTAATTTACACTCCTACCAACAGTGTAAAAGCATTCCTTTTTCTCCACATCCTCTCCAGCATCTGCTGTTTTTTGAATTATTAACGATAGCCATCATGACTGGAGATAGGTGACATCTCAGTGTGGTTTTTATTTTCATTTCACTGATGATTAGCAAGACTGAACATTTTTTCATGTATCTGTTGGTTGTTTGTATGTCTTCTTTTGAGAAGTATCTATTCATGTCTTTTGTCCACTTTTTAATAGGGCTGCTTGGTTTTTTTCCCTTCAGCTCATTTGAGCACTTTGTAGACTCTGGCTACTAGGCCTTTGGCAGATATACAGTTGGCAAATATTTTTTCCCATCCTTTATGCTGTTTCCCCACTCTCTTGATGGTTTCTTTTGCTTTGCAAAAGCTTTTCAGTTTGATAAGGTCCTACTTATCTATCTTATTTCTTATGTCATGGGCTTTGTGTGTCACAATCAGGAACTGGTTGCCTATGCCAATGTCTATAAGGGTGTCTCCTACATTTTCTAAGATTCTTATATTTTGAGGTTTTACATTTAGATCTTTGATCCATTTCAAGTTGATTTTTGTGTTAGTGATAGGTAGGAATCCTGTTTCATTCTTCTGCATGTGGTTAGCCAGATTTTGCAGCACCATTTTCTGAATAGGTTCTCCTTTCAGTGGTTGTTGGTGGAGGCTTTGTCGAAGATGAGTTGATTGAGAAATTAAGGTTTTGCTTCTGGAATCTCTATTCTGTTCTATTGGTTTATGTGCCTGTTCTTGTATTAATACCAGGCTGTTTTTATTATTGTAGCCTTAGAATAAGGTTTAAAGTCCTGCTTTGTCTCTTTAGCTCCAGGATTGTTTTGGCTGTTCGTGGTCATTTTTGTTTCCATATGAATTTCTGTATTGTTGTTTCCAGGTCTGAGAAGTATGATGTTGGCAATTTAATGGGTTTTACATTAAATCTGTAGATTGCCTTGGGTAGGATAGACATCTTAACTATGTTGATTCTTCCAACTCATGACCATGAAACGTTTTTCCATTTATTTGTGTCTTCTTAGATTTCTTTGAGCAGTGTTTTGTAATTTTCACTGTAAAGGTCTTTCCCCTCTCTGGTTAGGAAGATGCCAAGGTATTTCTTTTTTGTAGCTATTGTGAATGGGATTGTGTTTTTTTATTTGGGTCTCTGTCTATTTGTTGCTGATGTATAAGAATGCAAACTGTCTTTTGCACATTTATTTTGGACCCCTATACTTTGCCAAAGTCCTTTATCAGTGCAAGAAGGTTTTTGACAGATTCCCTTGGGTTTTCCAGGTATAGAATCATATCATCAACAAAGAGGGATATCCTAACTTCCTCCTTTCCCATTTGTATACCCCTGATTTCCTTCTCTTGTTTGATTGCTCTAGCTAGGAATTTCAACACTGTTGAATAGGAAAGATGAGAATGGGCATGTTTGTCTTGTTCTGGTTTGCAGGGGAAATGCTTACAACTTCTTTGTTTAGCAGTATGTTGGCTGTGGGTTTATCATAAATGGTTCTTACTCCTTTGAGGTATGGTCCCTCTATTCCTAGATGTCCAAGCGTTTTTATCAAGAAATGATGCTGAATTTTGTTGAAAGCTTTTTTGTATCTACTGATATAATCGTGTGGTTCTTGTTTTTACATCTGTTGATGTATTTAATCCTGTTTGTGTTCCTGTGGATGTTGAACCAGACCAGCATCCCAGGAATGAAGCTTTCTTGATCATGGAGGATCATTCTTCAGATGTATTGATCCAATTTGCTAGAATTTTGTTGAGAATTTTCGCATCTATGTTTATCGGGGATATTGGCCTGTAGTTCTGTTGGGTCTTTGCTCAGTTTGGGTATCAGTGTGATGTTAGCCCATAAAATACTTTAGGGAGAGTTCTATCTTTCTCAATTGCCTGAAATACTTTCAATAAGATTGATCTCAGTTCCTCTTTTTATGTTTTGTAGAACTCCACTGGAGTCATCTGGTTCAGGGGGTTTTTTGTGGGTAGTTTTCTTATGATGGAGTCAATTTCCTGGGTTGTTATTGGTCTATTTAGGGTATCAATTTCTTCTTGTTTCAACTTTGGAAGGTTGGATGATGTCAGAAAGTTTACCATTTCACTTAGGTTTCTGAGTTTGTTTCCTTACAGTTGTGTATAATAATCTCTGATAATCTTTTGTATTTCTCTAAGTTGTGACTTGATCTTTTGCATTTCTAATTATGTTTATTTGGTCTTTCTCTCTCCTTTTCTGAGTCAATTTGTCTAGGGGCCCATCAATCTTGTTTATTCTTTCAAAAAACCAGATTTTTGCTTCATTGATTTTTTTCTATAATATTTTTGTCTTCTATGCCCCATAGTTGGGCCTTTACTTTGATGATCTGGATTCTTCTGCTGAAGTTAATGTTTTGGTGGTCTTGCTTTTCCAGCTCACTTAGGTGATTTGTTAGGCTGTTAACTCACAATCTTTCTATTTTCTTGATGTGTGTGCATAGAGTCATAAATTTCACTCTTAGTACTGATTTCATCCAATAGATTTTGGTAAGAAATCTTTGTTTTTATTTGTTTCCACAAATCTTACAATTTCTGTTTTAATTTTTGTGTTGACCCAGAAGTTGTTCAACATTATACTGTTGGGTGTTCATGTTTTTGTGTGTTTTGGAGGATCTTCTTGTAGCAATATTTATTTTTAATCCACTGTGATCTGAGAAGGTGCATGATAGTATTTTGATCTTATGGAATTTGTTTATATTAGATTTATGGCCAAGGATGTGCTTGATCATGGAGTATGTTTCATGGGTGATGAGTAGAATATATATCCCATAATTGTTGGATGAAGTGTTATGTAGGTATCTATTTAGTCAACTTAGTAAAATGTCAAGTCTCTTTATTGATTTTTTCCTCAGAGATCTATCTAGGGTTATTAGTGGGGTATTTAAGCTCCCCGTTATGACATTGTTAGAGTCAATATCTTTTTGTAGTTTACTTAGTAGCCACTTTATAAAAGCTGATGCTCCTGTGCTGGGTGCATATATGCTTAGGGTGGATATTTCTTGTTGATAGATTGAACCTTTTATCATTATGCAGTGTCTTTCCATATATTTTTTAATTTTTGATAGCTTAAAGTTTGTTTTGTCTGATATTAAAATTGCAACTACTGCCTTTTTGTGTGTTTCATTCACTTGAAAGTTTGTTTTCAATCCTCTAACTTTGAGTCCGTTTGTGTCCTTTGTAGTGAGATGTGTTTTCTTGAGGCAGCATATTGGTGGCTCATTTTTTAAATCCAATTTGCCAGTCTATGTCTTTTCAGTGGTGCATTTATTCCATTCACGTTCAGGCTGATTGTTGAAATGTGAGAGTTTTCTGTGTCATGAAGCTCTTACAAAGTGTTTTGGATTTTTTTATTTGTTTGTTTTTACTTTGGGGTTGATGTTGATATATATGTGTGTGTGTTTTCAATTCTGCAGTCGTGATGTATGCGCTGTTGAATCTGTGTTTTCCTGTACTCTTGTGAGGAGCATGGTTCTTCTTCTTCTTTTTTTTTTCTTCTTTCTTCTGTGCTGAATACCTTCTTTTCTTTTTTTGAGTTGGAGAATCACTCCTTCACCCAAGCTGGAGTGCAGTGGCATGCATTCTCATGGCCACCTCAGCGTTGATCTGCTGGGCTCTGGCGATCCTTCCACCTCAGCCTTCTGAGTAGCCAAAACTACAGATGTGCGCTACCACACCCAGCTATTTTTTATCTTATTGTAGAGATGAGGTCTCGTGAAGTTGCCTAGGCTGGTCTTAAACCCGCAGACTCAGGCAATTCACTCACTTCGGCCTCCCAAAGTACTGGGATTACAGACTGAGCCATTGAACCCAGCCCTGATGCCTTCTTAAGCATCTCCTGTAGAGCTGGTCTGGAAGCAGCCTAATCTTTTAGGGATTGGATGACTGGGCAGGATTTTAATTCTCCATTGCTGATGAAGATTAGTTTAGCTGGATAGAAACTTCTTGGTTGGTATTGTTTATCTTGAGAACTTGAAGATTGGACTCCAGTCCCTTCTAGCCTATAGTGTTTCTGTAGATAAATCTGCTGCTATTTTAATTGGTCTTCCCCAATAGATAGTCTGACCTTTTTTTCTCATTGCCTTTAGAATTTTTTCTTTTATACTACTTTGTGTAAGTAAATTACTATGTGTCTAAGAATTGGTCTTCCCATTTGTTCCCTTGCAAGGTTTCTCTGAATTTCTTGTGTTTCAATGGTTGTGTCTCTGATGAGATGAGGGATGTTTTCTTGGATAACCTCATGGAATGTTTGTTCCAAGGTGTTTTTCTGTCTCCCTTTCTGCTTCAGGTATACAGATAAGGCATAAGTTTAACCTCTTAATAATTGCACATCTCTTGTAGACTTTATTCTGTCTTTTTAAGTTTTCTTTCTATGTTTTTAACAGATTGGGTTAGTTCTATAACTCGATCTTCAAGGTCTGAGATTCTTTCTTCTGTTTGGTTAATTCTCCTTACCATGCTTCTCCATTTATTATTTATTTCATGTATGGTGTTTTTCATAGCCAACATCTCTGTTACCATTTCTTTCTTCTTGCATCTTTTGATTCTTATTTGTTTTTTTCATTCATTTCTTAATCTCTGCATTTGTGGTCCGAGACCAGTCATTCTGGTTACTCTTCATTGCTTGAGTTCTGTGGTCTATATTCTCAGGCACTATGTTTTTCAGACTCTGTCAGTTACCTATGTTCTTCTGCTGATCTTTCTTCATTTGTGATGGATTTTTCTTTTATCTTTTATTCCATTGTTCAGTGAGAAAAGGAATAGCTTTCACTTCTGTTTGCTTAACTCCCTATTCTTCCCTAGGTAGAGCCTCCAAATGTGTTCAATTATGATTCTGGGCTGGGGGTAGGGGACAGTCCTGTCTTTTGAAGATTTGAATAAGCTTTGAATAAGATTTTTGAGATTTGAATAAGGTGCAATGGTGGGAGCTATGATTCAGAAGTTATCTGCTGATCACAATGTTTGCTGACTGGGGTGTGGGCCTCCTGGGACCACTTCCTACCACCTCACAATATGCCTATGCAGTGGGAATATATGTATACTCCTGAGAACAAAATAACATAAGGGAATGGAAAAGAACTGAGAAAGATAGAAGGGAAGAGAAAAGACAATGAAAAGAAATAAGTAGAAAAAGAAAAACAAACCAACAAACAGACAGACATCATTTAATAAAAATTTTAAAAACCTAAAAGCAACAAAATGCAGACACATTCACCATCATACATACTCAAGTGAAAAAGGGAGAAGGAAAAGAAACAAAACAAAGCAAAACACAGACACACACATCCCCAAAAATATACAAAGCGATATAAAAGAAAAAAAACTTTTGTGACCCTTGAGCATCTTCTTCTGGAAGTTTCTGAAACTTTGTGACCCTTTTATGCTAGTCATCCAAGCATCACTGTGTGCAGTGGAAGGGAGGGGACTCTGACCTCTACACCCAGCCCCCTGCTCACCATTTGATCAGGAGAAGGCTTTGTATGTACACAATAGTTCTGCCTGTGTTCAACCCTCTCTGTATGCACTGATCAGGCCGCTCTCCATGTGGGTTAGATGCCTCTTGACCACTGGGGGGAAGGGAACTGAATCAGTTTAAAACTTACCCCCACACATCTGCTGTAAGCTCGATCCTTCTCCTCCTACTGCACCCATAGTACCATGAATGGTCCAGTGTGGGGGTTGGGACAACTGAGACTCCATACTGGTCCTGTCCCTCTGGGAATAATGCACCTGGGCTATCCTCTCTGGATTAATGGTGATGAACCTTAGAGAGGTGCAGGATTCACTCCTTGGTCTCGGGAGGCAGCTCGGCTGCTCAAATGGGCAGACAGGAACACATATCTTTCCAGGTTCTGGGACAAAAATAGTGGTGGCAATCCTGTGTCTTCTCCTCTGTTGGGACTTGGTAAATGATCCTCTCACTTCATTTTCTCTGCAGTCCCTACTGCCAGTATCTCACCTGGCTCCAAAGGTTGTGGTGGTGAGCTGGACACCAGACATCAAGCAGTAGCTTATCCCTGCCACATTCTTCTGAGTAGAGTCCCCAAAATGGTGCCTTCCTCTGTGCCATGAAAAGCACTGGAATCCAAGCAGCAGCACACATGACAGCCACCTCAGCAGGAGAGCCCAGGTCACTTGTTCCCATGTCCCCACTCAGTATGACACTCACACACCCACTTGCACACACATTAGCATGTCAATTCATTGTTATGCACTCTCACTTATATGGAGACTCACACACTCCAACCGACTCCATTGCCATCTTGGAATCCAGCCTCCAATGATATGATCTTATACCTTAAAAAAAAACTCTAAAGACTCCTCCAAAAGACTCCTAGATGTACCCAATAAATTCAGTAAAATTTCAGGATGCAAAATCAACATATAAAAATTAGTATTATTTCTATTCATCAATAATTATCAAGTTGAGAACTAAGTCAACAACTCAATTCAATTTACAAAAGCTACACACAAAAAAATACTTGGGAATACATTTGACCAAGAAGGTTTAAGATCTCTACAAGGAGAACTACAAAAACATTTATTAAAAAAATTGTGGATAACACAAACAAATGGAAAGCTATTCCATGTTTATTGATTGGAAAAATCAGCGTTGTTAAAATAACCATACCACATACAAAGCAATCTACACATTCAATGTAACTCCTATGAAATTACAAACATCCTTTTTTTTTTTTTTACAGAATTAGAAAACACAATCCTAAAATTCTTATGGAAGTATAAAAGAGCCCAAATAGCCAAAGCAATCCTAAGTAAAACTGGATATATTACTCTACCTGACCTCAAATTCAACTACTAAGCTATAGTAACCAAAACAGCATGCTACTCACATAAAAATAGACACATAGATCAGTGGAATAGAATAGAGCAGAGAATCCAGATATAAAGTCACATATCCACAACCAATTGATCTTTGACAAAGTTGACAAAATATGCATTAGGCAAAGGCCACCTATTCAACAAATAGTGCTGGAAAAATTGAATAGCCATATGCAGACCACTACCTCTTATCACATACAAAAAACAACTTAAGATGAATTAAAGACTAGAAAAAAACCTAGGAAAAATTCTTCTGGACATCATCTAGGCAAAGAATTCATGACTAAGATCTCAAAAGCAAATGCAAGAAAAACAAAAATAGACAAATGAGACCTAATTAAACTAAAAAACCTCAGCACATCAAAAGAAATAATCAACAGAGTAAACAGACAGCCTACAGAATGGAAGAATATATTTGCAAACTATGCATCTGAAAAAAGATTAATATCCATAACCTAGGCTGGACACAGTGGTTCATACTTGTAACCCCAGCACTTTGGGAGGCCCAAGTGAGAGGCTTGCCTGAACCTGGGAGTCCTAGACCAGCCTGCGCAACATGGCAAGACCTCATCTTTACAATAAGCCAAAAAAATTAGCTGGGCATGGTGGTATGTGCCTGTAGCCCCAGCTACTCGGGAGGTTATGGTGGAAGGATCACCTGAGCCAAGAAGGGTGAGACTATGGTAGTTGTAATCCTGGCACTGCACTTCACCCTGGGTGACAAAGTAAGACTGCAACTCAAAAAAAAATAAAAATCCAGAATCTACAAGAAACTCAACTCAACAAGAAAAATAAACAAACCCCATTAAAAAATGGACAAAGGACATGAACATTTTCAAAAGAAGACATACAAATAGCCAACACATATATGAGAAAATACTCAACATCACTAATCATCAGAGAAATGCAAATTAAAACTACAATGAGATAACATCTTACACCAGTTAGAATGACTATTACTAAAAAGTCATAAAGAAAATGTGGTACATATACATGATGAAGTATTATGCAACCATAAAGAAGAACAAAATCATGGACTTTGCAGCAAAATGAGTGGAGTTGGAGACCATCATACTTAGTGATCTATCACAGAAACAAAGAACTGAATACCACATATTCTCTTTCATAGTGGGACCTGAACTTTAGTCACAGAAGCACAAAGGAGGGATAGGTAGCTGCTGGGCACTGCCAGAGGAGGGAGAGAGGGAAGGTGTCACATAACAACACAAAGCATACCTGGTTCCAAACCACAGGAAATGAGTGTCAGTTGGAGGCCCAAACTTCACCTGCATACAGCATGCTTGTGTAGTTAATCCTTACTTGTACCCCACATCTCTATAATAAGATAATTTTTTTTAAAAAATTTAAAGTCAAAAAATAATAATAACAGACATTGATGAGGATGTAGAGAAAATGAAATGCTTACACACTGCTGGTGGGAATGAAAGTTGATACAACTTCTATGCAAACTAGTATAGAGATTTCTCAAAGAAATAAAAAATATAACTAGAATTCAATCCATTAATCTCACTACTGTGTATTTACCCAAAGGAAAAGAAATCTTAATATCAAAAAGATACCTGCACTCATATGCTTACCACAACACTATTCACAAAGTCATTGAATTAACCTAAGTATCCATCAACAGATGATTGGATAAAGAAAATGTGATATATATATTCACATACACACCAGGGAATACTACTCAGTCATAAAAAAGAATAAAATCATGTCTTTTGCAGTAATATGGATGAAACTGGAGGCCATTATCTTAGGGGAAATAACTCAGAAACAGAAGGTCAAATATCTCATGTTCTCAGTGATAAGTGGGAGCTAAACAAAGTGTACACATAGACAAAGAGAATGGAATAATAGACACTGGGCACTCATAATGATGGGAGGGTGGAAGGAGTATGAAGGATGAGAAATTACATAACGGGTCAACGGATATTATTTGTATAATGGTTACACTAAAAGTCCAGATTTCACCACTATATAATGAGACAGAAGATAGCTAGAGAAAGGCTAGGCAGACAGATAGGTGAGTCCTCTGGTAACAATGCAGGGAACGTCTGGCAGGCCTCTCAGCCTCAGCATTGGTAAACAAGCTCCCTGCAAGCCTCTCAAGCTAGAACTAAAGTCCTCACAGCTAGTGCTAGCCAATCGGCTTGGACTGATGGCTATATAAGTACCAGGCTTTCAGACCCAGACAGGCAATCCCTTTGGGCCCCCTCCCACTGTGGAAACTTTTCTGTCCTCAATAAATCCTGCCTTCTCACCTTCCGGCTGTCCATGTCCTTCATTCTTCCTGGGCATGAGACAAGAACCTTGACCCTGAAGAGCTGCAACCTGAAGAGCTTCAGAAGATCATCAGAGTCGAAAAGCCGTGCACCCCAGAGACTGGCTTGCCAGCTGACAGAGCCAGCTGAACCAGGAGAGCTGCCGGAGGAAGGCAAGACTCTGAAGCTGAGGCATCCAGGGGGCTAGGCTTGCCAGCCCACCAAACCAACAACACTCAGGGCTTGGCTTGCCAGTGCATTAGAGCTGACACTTATGGGACTAGGCTTACCAGCCCCTCCACGACGCTCTCTGGGGCTTGGCTGGCTGACCCATTGAGCTGACACTCTTGAAGCCCAGGCTGACCTGAAAAATCTGCATCAACAATATATCCATGTAACAAAACTGCCCTTGTACCCTGGAAATCTATTAAGAAGGAGAAAGAGAGAGTTATATAAACTCTTGTTTAAAAATAAAAACAATAAGGCAAGCCACAGACTTGGAGCATTTATTGCAAATCATATACCTAATAAAGAATCTATATAGGCTCAAAATAATAGAAGGCATTTATGACAAACTCACAACTAACATCATAATCAATAGGGAACAACTGAAACCTTTCCCGCTAGATCCCGTACAAGGCAGGGAGGCTCATGTTCACCAGTTGTATTCAATATAGTACTAGAAATTCTATGTACTTTAAAGAAAAAACCGTGTAACCCTAACCCTAACCTTAACCCTCAGTTTCCAGGCAAATGGATCACAAAAGAAGGCAGGAGTTGCGATCTTAATATCAGACAAAGCAATCTTTAAGCTATCAAAAAGATGCAAAAGGACACTACATAATGATAAAAAGTCTCAATCCATCAACAAGAAATATCCATCCTAAAGATATACACAGAACATAGGAGCAGCAGCATTTATAAAACAACTACTAAGTAAACTACAAAAAGATATTGACTCTAACACTATTATAGTAGGGGACTTTAATACACCACTGACAACCCTCGATAGATCATTGAGGCAAAAAATCAACAAGGAGATCAAGAACCTAAACTTGACATTCGACCAAATTGACTTAATAGACACCTACAGATTATTCCACCCAACCACCACAGAATATACATTCTACTCATCACCACAAGGAACATACTTCAAGATTGATCGCACCTTTGGCCATAAATCAAGCAGAAACAAATTCCATAAGGTTGAAATTTTGCCATGCACATTCTCAGACCACAGTGGAATAAAAATAAATATCAACACCACCAACATTTCCCCAAAGCCCACAAAGACATGGACACTAAATAGCATGATGCTGAACAACTACTGGGTCAGCACTGAAATCAAAGTAGAAATTGAAAGATTCCTGGAAACAAATGAAAATGAAGAAACATCTTACCAAAACCTCTAGGATACCCTGAAAGCAGTTATTAGAGGGGAATTTATATCTCTAAGAGCACACATCAAGAAAACAGAAAGATCAGAAGTTGAGACCCTAACAAATCATCTAAGGAAGCTAGAAATAGAAGACCACCAAAACCCAAACTTTAGCAGAAAAATCCAATCAAAAATAAGAGCCCAAATATGGGACATAGAAGACAAAAATATCATAGAAAACATCAACAAAACAAAAAGCTGGTTCTTTGAAAGAATTAACAAGATTGATGGGCCCCTAGCCAGAATGACCAAGAAAAGGAGATAAAAAGTCCAAGTAGACACAATCAGAAATACAAAAGACCAAATCACAACTGACCCTGAAGAAATACAAAAGATTATCAGAGATTACTATGTACACCTGTATGGAAAAAAACTTGATAACCTAAATGAAATGGAGGACTTTCTGACATCACACAACCTCCCCAGGTTGAAACAAGAAGACATTGAGACACTAAATAGACCAATAACAATCCAGGAAATTGACTCTGTCATATGAAAATTACCTGCCAAAAAAAGCCCTGGACAGAATGACTTTCCAACAGAATTCTACAAAACATACAAGGAGGAGCTGATACCACCAATCCTACTGAAAGTATTCCAGGCAATTGAGAAGGATGGAATTCTCCCCAAATCATTTTACAAAGCTACCATTACACTGATACCCAAACAGGGTAAAGATCCAACAAAAAAGAGAACTACAGGCCAATATCCCTTATGAACATAGATGCAAAAATCCTCAACAAGATTCTAGAAAATCGGATCCAAAAACACATCTCAAAAATCATCCACCCTGAACAAGTAAGCTTCATCACCAGAAAGCAGGACTGGTTCAACATTTGCAAGACCATAAATGTCATTAAATACATCAACAGATGTAAAAACAACAACCACATGATTATCTCATTAGATGCAGAAAAGGCCTTTGATAAAATCCAGCATCTCTTCTTGATAAAAACCCTCAAACACCTAGGTGTAGAAGTAACATACCTCAAAATAGTAAGTGCCATCGACGATAAACCCACAGATAACATATTGTTAAACGGACAGAAGCTGGAAACATTTCCCCTGAAAACTGGAGCAAGACAAGGCTGCCCAATCTCACCCCTCTTGTTCAATATTGTGTTGGAAGTCCTAGCCCAGGCAATTAGACAAGAGAAGGAAATCAGGGGTATCCAAATAGGAAAAGAGGAAATCAAGTTATCCCTCTTTGCTGATGATATGATCCTATACCTTGAAAATCCAAGAGAATCTGTCAAAAACCTACTTGCACTGATAAGGACTTTGGCAAAGTCTCAGAGTTCAAAATAAACGTGCAAAAGACAGTTGCATTCCTAAACACCAACAAAAGCAGGCAGAGACCCAAATAAAAAGTACAATTCCATTCACAATAGCCACAAAAAAAATGAAATACCTCAGCATCTTCCTAACCAGAGAAATGGAAGGCCTTTACAATGAGAACTACAAAACACTGCTCAAAGAAATCCAAGAAGACACAAACAAGTGGAAAAATATTCCATGCTCATGGATAGGAAGAATCAACATTGTAAAAATGGCCATCCAACCAAAGGCAATCTACGGATTCAATGCAATACCCATTAAGTTACCAACATCATTCTTCTCAGACCTAGAAATGACAATACAGAAATTCATATGGAAACATAAATAACCACGAATAGCCAAAACAATCCCTAGCAAAAGAAACAAAGCAGGAGGTATCACACTTCCAGACTTCAAACTTTACTATAGGTCTACAGTAATCAAAACAGCCTGGTATTGGTACAAGAACAGGCATTAGCCTAATGGAACAGGTAAGAGTTTCCGGAAGCAAAGCCTCAATTCCTCAACTAACTCATCTTTGACAAAGCCTCCAACAACAACCACTGGAGAGAGGAGAACCTATTCAATAAATGGTGCTGGGAAAACTGGCTGACCACATGCAGAAGATTGAAACAGGACCCCTATCTATCACCATACACAAAAATTAACTCTAAATGGATCAAAGACCTAAATATAAAACCTCAAACTATAAGAATCTTAGAAAATGCAGGAGACACCCTTATGGAAATTGGAACTGGCAACCAATTCCTATTCAGAACCCTAAAGGCCAGTACCTTAAGAAATAAGATAGATAAGTAGGACCTCATCAAACTAATGAGCTTCTGCAAAGCAAAAGAATCCATCAAGAGAGCAGGGAGACAGCCCACAAAATGGGAAAAAATAGTTGCCAACTGTATATCTGACAAAGGCCTAACATCTAGGATCTACAAAGAACTTAAATGTGCCAAAAGGAAAAAAAACAAATAACCCCTTTAAAAAGTGGGCAAAAGACATGAATAGACACTTTGCAGAAGAAGATATATGGGCAGCCAACAGATACATGAAAAAGTGCTCAGCCTCACTCATCATCAGAGAAATGCAAATCAAATCCACACTGAGATACCATCTAACCCTAGTTAGGCCGTCAAGAATGGCCATCATTATTAAAACAAGCAACAGATTCTGGTGAGGATGTGGAGAAAAAGGAATGCTTCTACACTACTGATGGAAATGCAAGCTAGTGCAACCTCCTTGGAAGACAGTGTGGTGATTTCTGAAAGAACTAGAAATTGACCTTCCATATGACCCAGAAATTTGCCTTTTGGGAATATACCCAGAGGAACTCAAATCATTCTACAAAAAAGATACCTGCACAAGTATGTTTGTTGCAGCTCTATTCACAATAGCAAAAACATGGAACCAACCATGTTGCCCATCGAAGCTGAACTGGATAAAGAAAATGTGGTACATATATATCATGAAATATCATGCAGCCATAAAGAAGGCCAAATATATGGACTTCGCAGCAGCTTGGATGGATTTGGGGTTGATCATACTCAGTGATCTGTCACAGAAACAAAGAACAGAGTACCATATGTTCTCTCTCATAAGCAGACCTTGAACAATTATAATACTATAAGAAAGCATTTGGCAGTAATGGGAAACTGTCGGGGGGTGGCATTGGCAGTTGAGGGAAACTGCTAGGGGAGGGAGGGGCATACCTCATCAACAAGGGTACCTGCATAATCAATGTTGGTATACCTAACCCTAAATTGTACCCCACATCTTTATAACAAAAAATATTTTTTAAAAATAACTAGCCAAGTGTGGTGGTGCTCGCCTGTAGTCCCAACTACGTGGGAAGCTGTAGTGCAAGAATCCCTTAAGTCCAGGAGTTTGAGGCTGCAGTAAACTATGATCATGCCACTGCAGTTCAGTTTGGGCAAGAGAAATTGATGGATGGATGGAAGGAAGGAAGGAGGAAGGGAGAGAGGGAGGGAGGGAGGGAGGGAAGGAGGAAGGAAGGAAGGAGAACAAATATTCAATTTTAAAATAAACAAGAAATTTAAACAGACACTTCACCAAGAAAGAATTGTGGATGTCAAATAAGCCGATGAGAAGATGCAATATTGTTATTAATAAGGGAAATGCAAACTAAAGCCAAAAGATACCACCACAAACCTATTAGAATGACTAATATTAAAAAGATGGTTAGCTATCAAGTGTTGTTAATGTGAAGTAACTGGAACTCTAATACACTGCTGGTGGGGTGTAAGTTGCTACAACCACCTTGAAAAACAGTTTGATGGTTTCTTATTAATTCATTGCATGGACATATTGTGTAGTGGTGGGGATGTGGTCTCAAGTGGCCCATTCCCCCAGATAGTGAGCATTGTGCTCCATAGGTAGTTTTTTAAAAAGTTAAACTTGTACCTGTCATATGACTAGGAATTTGTCTAAGGAAAATAAAGTATATATCTATAAAAAGATCTATGCGAGAATGTGCATAAAAGCTTTATTCAATAGTCAAAAACTGGAAACAGCCCAAATGTCTATCAATAGGTGAATAAGTAAATAAGCTGTGATATATTCATACAATGGAATACTACTCAGCAGTATAAAATGAACTATTGATACATAGTACAACATGAATAAATTTCAAAATACCTATACTAGATGAAAGAAGACAACAACAAAAGACTGCCTACTGATTCTACTTAGACAAACTTTTAACAAAGTTTAGAATTGTATCCAAAGGAGTCTATGTGCCAGAAAGCAGATCAGTGGTACCTCTGCAGACAAGTCAGAGGAGCAAAGAGAAGGTGAGAGAGAAGGCATGATCTTGAAGGTTTGCAGTGAGCTCATGGGTGTATATGTAAGTCAACAACTATTCAAATTGTATACTTTAAATATGAGGTGTTTATTATATACCACTTATATCTTTAAAATCTGGATTTTCTTAAACTAACAATAGCACAATTTAAGTATGATCTTGTAACTCCTTTATTGAACACCTTCTCATGGCTTCCTAAATCATTCAGAGTGACACCCAAAACTCTACTATGATAGCTAATTTTGTGTGTCAACTGGGGTAGGCCACAGACCCAGGTATTTGGTACTATTCCACAGGTTTCTCATCATTTTTACATGAAATTGACATTTAAGTCAGTGTACCTTGAGTAAAGCAGATTGTTCTTCCAAATGTAGGTAGGCATCATTGTATCAGTTGTAGACCTTAAGAAAAACCCTGATCCCCCAAACAAGAGGGAATCCTATTAGTAGACAGCCTTTAGACTCAAACTGCAACTCTTCCCTGGGTCTGCAGCCTACCAGGTTACCCAGCAGATTTTGGACTTGTCAGCCTCCACAGTAACCTAAACCAATATCTTAAATCTCTCTCTCTCCCTTTCTTCCTCTATCTATCTATCTATCTATCTATCTATCTATCTATCTATCTATCTATCTATCACCTATCATCTATTCTGGTCTATTGCTTCAGTTTCTCTGGAGAATCCTAACTAAAACACCAACTATGGCCTTAAGTGCCCAACAAATCTGATCCCCTGATATCTCTAAACTTATCATCTACCATTTCCCCCTTCACTTGACCCTGTTCAGTCACAGGTCCCCTAACGAATAGGCCAGGTACCGTTTTACCTCAGAGTCTTGCAATTGCTGATCCCCATGCTTGTAATGCTTTTCCCCTAGATAGCCCCATGGCTTGTTCACCTGACCTCAGGTATTATATTTCTCTACATGGACCACACAATTTGAAATTTCAAATCCCATCACAGCATACTTAATTCTTTTCATTGATCTTTTTACCTATAAACTCAACTTGGAATTTTTAAATTCACTTCAGACACAAAAACCCACCTCTGGTAAAAAAAAAAACAATTGCAATAGATGAAATAAGCAAAGTCTGTGGATTGTTAGAAGGTTAAAAACTACTATGGAAAAAAGGGAACATGATGAGGGAATCAGGAGTGCTAGAATGTAAACCCTACATGGGGTTTAGTGGAGAGGTCTTTATTTTTTACTTTGTATTCCCAAACCTAGAAAATTGCTTGACCCATAGTAGACATGCAGTAAATATTTTTATGTGCCTGCATGCATTTAGCTTTTTCCTTATTGAAAGTGAGATCACTCAGTTTACAAGCAAGATGACATTCATATTCCAAGATTAAAATTAATCAGGCAGATATAAACTGTTCTTACTAAAAAAAAAATCCAGTTTAGAGGAAAAAATTACAGTCTTTCTAGAATAGAAAAATTTGGTAATTCGATGGACTATCCGTGCTCCCCTATTAAATTCTTGTTACAGGTGCAATCAAATCAAATTTTATTTAAGTTTTAGAAAGTGCCGGGCTCGGTGCCTCAGCCTGTAATCTCGCGCCTTTGGGAGGCTGAGGTGAGTGGATTGCCTGAGCCCGCGGGTTCGAGACCCGCCTGGGCAAGCGAGACCTCATCTCTACAATAAATCAAAAAAAATTAGCCGGGCGTGGTAGCACGCGCCTGTAGTTCCAGCTACTTGGAAGGCTGAGGCGGAAGGATCGCCAGAGCCCAGCAGGTCAAGGCTGCGGTGGCCAGGAGCGGCCACTGCACCACAGTCTGGGTGACAGAGTGAGAC
>CAUYQG010067815.1:0-13021 GCA_963574415.1 Tarsius wallacei
CGCCGGCTGATTTTTTTGACTTATTGTAGAGATGAGGTCTCGCTTGCCCAGGCGGGTCTCGAACCCGCGGGCTCAGGCAATCCACTCACCTCAGCCTCCCAAAGGCGTGGGATTACAGGCTGAGCCACCGAGCCCGGCTTACACCTCAACTTTTGACTCCAGGTAAATTTTTGTGCAAGCCTAAAAATAAAACTTCCACCTACCTCTTTTGTACTTTTGTTTGAGCATTTTTTTTTTTTTTTTTTTAGTTGGAGTCTCACTTTCGCCCAGGCTGGAGCACAGTGGCACACTCATGGCCACCGCAGCCTCGACCTGCTGTGCTCAGACGATCCTTCTGCCTCAGCCTTCCAGGTGACTGGAACTACAGGGCACGCACCACCATGCCTGGCTAATTTTTTGATTTATTGTAGAGATGAGGTCCCACCAAGTTGCCCAGGCTGGTCTCGAACCCGTGGGCTCAGGCAATTCTCTCAACTTGGCCTCCCAAAGTACTGAGATTATAGGCATGAGCCACCACACCTGGTCTTCATTTGAATATCTTAAATGTGTCATTGATTAAAACAGTTTAGTGGCCGGGCGCCATGACTCACACCTATAATCCCACTTCGGGAGGTGGAGGCAAGAGGATTGCCCAAGCCCAGTGGTTCAAGACCAGCCTGAGCAACATGGAGAGACCTAGTCTTTACAATAAGTCAGAAGATTAGCCAGTTGTGGTGGTGCACTCCTGTAGTCCCAGCTACTCAGGAGGCTGAGGTGGAAAGATCACCTGAGCCCAACAGGTTGAGGCTGAAGTAGCTGTGAGTGTGCCACTGCACTCCAGCTTAGGTGACAGAGTGAGACTCTGACTCAAAAAAAAAAAAAAGTTTAGAACTGCATTCGTTGTCTAGAATAATCCTGGTCCACACGGGCCCACTTACATAAAATTGTTCACCTTAGTATACCACCGTAGAACACCAGCACAGCTCAATTAAATGTCAAGCAAGGTTCAGACATGGGTACTTGGCACATATGCCCATGTCTCATCAAGTTATATCACCTGCTATCATGTTTACATAAATATGATATATTCATGCTAGGGAGTGCCACAGTCGCAGGTGTTGTTAGGAATTTGATTTGAAATGCACTTCTAGCCATTTACATCTGCTGTTCCCTATGCCTTCCGTTCTTGGCAAGGTTGAGAGTAAGAGTTTCCTTAGTTCTTTTCATTCTTTTATCCTTTAGCTTTTAACTCAAATGTCTCCTCCTCTGAAGTAGGTTCCCCGTCCCATTGGCCTTTTCAGCCTTGTTCAGTTGCCTTCATAGTACTTGTCACAATTTGTAACTATTCTTGCTTAATTATATCTTTATCCTTTTTTTGCCTGTTTCTCTAGCAAGAATTTAAATTTCATCAGTGTGGGGACTGGGTCCCTACTTAGCAGGAGCTGGGGACTATTGTAAGAGCTTTACACATATTAATGTATCTACTCACAAAACCTTGTGGAATCCCTTTGAAAGTCGAGGACACTAACATGAAGAGATGGTAAGTGGCCTGGTCAAGGTGACATAGCTACTTTGTGGGAGAGTCAGGATTCAAACCCAGGAATCAGAGGAGACCCACGAATACAGCAGCATATTTGATATGAAAAGCATCAGACTCCAGGCCCCAAATTGCTAACAAGAAGACTGTTAACATTTATTGAAAGCTTCCCATAGTGCCGTGCTATGTAAATTATTATTACTATTATAATAACAAGGTAGGTACTACTATTATCCCCATTTTACAAATGAAAAAATTGAAACCCAGAGATATTAAGTAGCTTTCCAAAGATTAGCCAGCCCCAAAATGGCAGAATGGGCATTTGAGCCTAACCTACTAAACATGGTGCACAGTCAGCTGCCTGGAATCCTGATTCTGCTGTGCAGCACACCTTTCCATGTCTGAGACTATGCGTGCGTATATATTTCTCATCCATAAGTTGGAAGAATATGCACTTGCTGAGCACATCTGTGTTTTCTGAGTGGAGAGCAGTTCATTCTGAGCAGAGGTCACCAAGAAACCTTGTGCTCATTCTAATCTATGTCCTCTTGTTCTCTCCAAATGGTGTTCACCTTGGGACTCCCAAATAGAAGCAGCTTAGCATTGCCATTTCTCTGTGGAGAATCTGGGAAATACAATATGTGGAAATTAAACAACACACTCCTAATTGGCCAATGGGTTGAAGAAAAAAATCAAAAGAGAAATAAGAAAATGCTTTGAGAGGAGTGAAAATGGAAACACAACATACCAAAACTTAGGGGACATAGCTAAAACTGCCTATGTACAGAATAGAGGAGACTTCAAAAAATGTGTGGAAAAATTGAATGAAAAATTCATTCTATTATTATATTAACTTAAAAATATATACTCAATTTTTCAACATAATCTCCATCAAGTTCAAGTTACTTTTGTAAGTGATGATAGCAGTCATTTAGTACATCCCTAAAGAACTGAGGGTCCCGGGAATTTAACCATGTCAGTGCAGTCTTTTACATCATTAACTGAAGAAAAATGGGTGCCCTTTGAAGATATTTTAGGATTAGGAAATAAAAACAAGTCAGAAATCCTCAGAGCTGTAAGATGGATACCTAATGATTTCCCATGGGAACTCACAAAATGACCCTTGCTTGATGAGAGTAATGAACAGAAGCATTTTGTGATGGAAAAGGATCTTCTGGTGAAGATTTCCCAGGTATTTTTCTGCTAAAGCTTTGGCTAACTTTCTCAAAACAATAAGCAGATGTTATCACTTTTGGCCTTCCAGAAAGTCAAGAAGCAAAATGCCTTGAATATCCCCAAAAAAACTATTACTATGACCTTTTCTCTTGATAGGCCCACTGTTACTTTGACTGGACCATTTTCACCTCTTGGTAGCCATTGCTTTGATTGTGATTTGTCTTCAGGATTGTATTGGGAAAGCCATATTTCATCTCCTATTACAATTCTTTGAGGAAGTGTTTCAGGACTTTGATCCCACTTTTTAATATTTCCATTGAAAGCTCTGCTCTTGTCTGCAGCTGGTCTGGGTGTAACCATTTTGGCATCCATCATGTGGAAAGTTTGCTCAACTTTAATTTTTCATTCAGAATTGTGCAAGCTGAACTAATTGAGGTGTCTGTGATGCTGACTGTTGTTACTTCTGTTAATTGTAGGTCCTCTTCAATTAGGGCACAAACAAGATTGATTTTTTTTTTTCTTGGCAATTGATGTGCATAGTCTGCCACTGCAGACTTCATCTTCAACATCATCTCATCCCTTCTTTCTTTTTTTTTTCTGAGTTGTAGTCTTATTCTGTCACCCAGGCTGGAGTGCAGTGGCACACTCATGGCCACCCCAGCGGCAACCTGCTGGGCTCCGGCGATCCTTCCACCTCAGCCTTCCAAGTAGCCAGAACTATAGGTGTGTACAACCATGCCCGGCTAATTTTTTTTTTTTATTGTAGAGATGAGGCCTTGCCAAATTGCCCGGGCTGGTCTCAATCCTGCAGCCTCAGGCAATCCACTCACCTTGGCCTCCCAAAGTGCTGGGATTACAGGCTGAGCCACCGAGCCCAGACTTTTGTTTTTTGCTTTTTGTTTTTTTTTTGAGTCAGAGTCTCACTCTGACGCACAGGCTGGAGTGCAGTAGCATGCTCACAGCCACTGCAGCCTCAACCTACTGGGTTCAGGTGATCCTTCCGCCTCAGCCTTCCAAGTAGCTGGAACTACAGGTGTGCATTATCGCGCCCAGCTAAATTTTGTTTTTTTATTTATTGTAGAGATGAAGTCTTGCCATGTTGCTCAGGCTGGTCTCGAACCCATGTGCTCAGGCAATCCTCTCACCTACACCTCCCAAAGTTCTAGGATTACAGGCGTGAGCCATTTCATCTCTTCTTTTTTTTTTTTTTTAAGAGGTTTTTAGGTTGCATGTGGACAAACTTTTCTTTTTAATTTTAGGTTAATAGTTTTGTGGATGCTATAAATGTATTGTAAAAAAAAATACAACTTGCACATCAAACTGTAGTTTCATGAATATTTTTAGGATGAGTAAAAAGTCAATTTAAAGAAAAATACCAAATAATAGTATAGGTGAGTAGTGGCTAATACAAATAGAATGCTAGCCACTTGTGTAATCTTAAATTTTCTAGTTAAAAAACTAAACAGGTGAAATTCATATAATACATGTTAGGTTAGAAATATTTATCCTAGTGGGGCCTCCAAAATGTTAGGTCAGACCCACCGGGGTGGGGTTGTGCCATCTGGTGCCATGTGAAAGATGCAAAGAATTGTGCAGAAGTTAGATTGGAAAATATAGTTTCTTTAGAAAGTAAATGAGCAGGGGGAGGGGAGAGATTCATCTCTCCAAGTTAGGAAAGGGGGTCAAAGCTTAGAAAACACGATGGCAGCCATAGCCCAAAGAGCACATGGCCACACCAGAGTTTAGTAAAGCAATGGTTAGAAAGTAAATTAGAGATAGATTCACCTCTCCAAGGTAGGAGAGGGGGCCAAAGCTTAGGAAAACATGACCTCGCCATAACTCAAAGAGCACATGACCACCCCATAGCTTAGCAAGGCTGTGGCCTCATCCCTTCTTAAAACAAGTTCTTCATTTGTAATCTGCTGACTTCTTTGGGGCATTATCCCCATAAACTCTTCGTAAAGCATCAATAATTTCATCATTCTTCCATCGAAGCTTCATTATAATTTCTTCTTTTTTTTGTTTTTAGAGGTGGAGACTTGCTATGTTGCCCAGGCTGGTCTCAAACTCCTGGGCTTAAGCAATCCTCCTGCCTCAACCTCATAAGTAACTGGGAACCTAGGCCTGCACCATCATGCCTGGCTTTACCATAAATTTGTCTTTCCTGCAGTTTTAGCAGAATTCATGTTGCTCTGATGGGGCTCTTTTCAAACTGATGTCTTATCCTTCTTAGTGCCTCAAACTAGAAACTGTTTAGACATGTTATAACAAGTTAGTATGAGTTTATTTTGGTGCAAAAATTTTTGAAATTTATGCATAGTTTTTTCATAAGACACATTTTCTACAAATTTTTGAAGACCCCATGTACATGTGCGTGTTCAATTTATTTCTATCCTCTACTTCACTTGATTCACTTTTTAAAAAATCTACTTAAGCAACAATTATTGAGTTACTAATAGCACTGGGCCAGCCACTGTGCTGAGTTATGAAGACATGGATGACCAGAACACAGTCACAGGCCTTCAGGGATTAGCTAGGCCGAGGGAGCACATAAACCGATGATTACATCAATTAATTGGCTAAAGATTTAAACCAGGATTCTATTAATAGTCAGCAAGACCAGAAGAAGGATTTTACCCTCTTGGTCTGTTACTGTCTGATTTTGTCTTTTACTTTACCCTCCTCCACCTTTTCTTTTGTTTTGAAGATTTTCTTTCCTGGCTATCTCGTGTCTCCTTTCTTTCTCTACTTTTTATTATTTGTACAGCCAATTCCAGATGACCTCTTTCATAGATTTTATTCAATTAATGCTTGAACCCCGACTACTGGAATCTCGATTTAACCCTCCCCACCAGCCAGTCCCCCGCTCCCCAGATGATGAATGCTCAGGGAACAGATTAGTTGTAACATTAGCCTAAGGAAAGCTGGATTAGACAGTCATTAGTTCCTCACCACTCCCCATTCCCCTGCTCTCCACAAAATTTAGAATCTCTTCCCAAGCCACATAGAAATGGTTTTTTGTTTGTTTTTGGTAGTTTCTCAAGTCTCTGCTCCATCTCCATTGGCACAATTATTACAACTAGATGTCTTCTGACTTATTTCTTGCTGTCCCTAGAATTGTGGAATGTTGTTTTGAAATTCTTCTTTGGATTTTTGTATCCAAATTTATATCCTCCATTCCTAGCATACTGGTTGGCACATAATAGGTGTCCAATAAATACATGTGAAAATAAATCAAAAGCGAAAAGAGAAAAAAATTGGTAGATGATTTTTGCATGAAAAATGTTGCTATATTTACATTTAGGGGTTTATGACTCAGTTTTATCCTTAAATTGTATGGGCCGCAAGAATACTCTGTGCCTAAAACAATATATAGTACAGAACAAAATCCTAATCTATATTTGTTGAATAAAGAATGAAAAGGCCAGGCACAGTGACTCATGTCTTTAATCCTAGCACTTTGGGAGGTCAAGGTGAGAGGACTGCTTGAGTCCAGGGGTATGAGGCTAGTCTGGGCAACATAGCAAAACCTAGTTTCTAAATAAAAAATTAGCTGAGCTCAGTGGCTCAGCCTGTAATCCCAGCACTTTGAGAGGCTGAGGCGAGAGGATGGCCCGAGCCCACGGGTTTGAGACCAGCCTGGGCAACTTGGTGAGATCTTGTCTCAAAAATTAGCCAGGCAGAAGCATACCTGTAGTTTCAGCTACTTGGAAGGCTGAGGCAAGTCTCTGCTGGGGTGGCCATGAGTGTGTCACTGCACTCCAGCCTGGGCAACAGAGGAGACTCTGACTCAAAAAAAAAAAAAAAAATTAGCCAGGCGTGGTGGCATGCGCCTGTTGTCCCAGCCACTAAGGAGGCTATTGTAGAAAGATCACCTGAACCCAGGGGGTCGAGGCTGCAGTGAGCCATGATCATGCTACTGCACTCCAGCCTCAGTGACAGAGTGAGACTCCAACTCAAGTAAATAAATACATTCATACTAGATACTCAGTTGATATCTATGGCTGATGTGGACGAGGATTTATAGCACTAATATAGTCTTAAATATTTTCTGGAACAGGCATAAATAACTTAGGTAAATAAACTATAAGTAGTATTAGAGGAATGTCTATGGAGAACAAGAAACCACATTGGTATAGCTCATGCCTTGGAAACTCACCCCTTGGGATGGGTGTGCCTCCTTCTCCTTTGTTTCCCTAGAAAGAAAACTGGAGCTGAACTTGGGAGATGGCTTTGCACATGGACGGGAAGTACAAGAGTGTGAACATGTGGCTATGGGTTTTTTGTTAATGTATCCGTTTCCTTCCAAACGCTTGAAAAATACTTTTCTTTTATAATTCTATTGCCATCACCTCTGTGCTTTCTCCTCATTTCACATTGAAATTCTGTAACTCGTCCAGTTAATGTGGACTTGCATAATAAGTGGGCTCAGATCTTATTCTAAGTGGAAGCCAGAGCCAGTGTCCAGACACTAAGAAAGCATAATTACCCCAAGAGCAGAATTGTTTTCTGGGAGGGCTTTGAGCAGGGTCCATAAAGCCCCAGATGTATATTTCAGCATTAGAAAGGAAAAAAGATTTATGAAACACGTTTCTCCTCTTTCCTGGAGAAAAAAATCTTCTCTTTTGCAAAAAGACTTAGTGTTTGAGTACATCCCGATTCTTAAGGGAAAGGAAGAAAATTATATAAATCTATGAGTGCTAAAGTAATATTCACTCAAAATGGGGAATGATTGATTCTTTCCATATGTTCTTATCCTATTTCAATTTAAATTAATTTTGCAGGAGTCATTAACCATCTCCACAAAATTTGCTGGGTTTTCTCCTAATGCTGGCTTTGGCACACCTGCAGCCAATGCATGTCTTCATGGTTAATCTGTAGGAACCAAAATTAATTTTAGTGAAACAGCTAAATAGTCCTCAAGAGTCCCTCCTCATACGTCTGGTTAGCATTCACCAGGGGCAGTAGACACAGCCAGGCAAGGGTGATAGAAACATTTCAAGGGATCTTTTCCAAGTTCTCTCACTATCCTTTTTTTTTTTTAATTTGCAGGTGCAAAAATTCCATTTGTAATTCTTTAATTCCAAGGGCAATGGGTGTCCTGGGGTCTCAGAATTCAGGACAAGTGGCCAGCTGGGACACAATATTCTGCTTGCAAGTCATGGCAGGTGCAGAAGGAGGGCAAGCTGTTAAAAGTTTGGCCCACTCTCCTTTTCTCTCTCTCTCTTTGTGCTTCCTTTTCCTCTTCTAGACGGGTGTACAATTACACGAGCTGAATTAGTTATCTCCCAAAGCTGTGCTGTTGTACATCCAGGAAAAGGACTTGATTACTCAACCCATGTTTCCAGGAGCCTTATTTGGGTTCTTTTGTGCAGCAAAAGAAAAAGTGCTGAGTGCACCCTCTGTTTTGCGATTTGCCTGCTGGGCACATTACTTGCTATCACTCTGGTTTCAATGGATGGTCTTTCCACGGTTTTAGCATATCTATATTTAGAAAACAATAAAAGATGTATAAGATGGAAAAATTAGGGGAAAGCAGAAGTGCACGGAAGAGGAGAGCGAAGGGCAAGAGACAATCACAGATTTCTTCTAAAGACAGCAGCCACTTCCAGCATCCAGGCTTGATTTCTTTCTTACGTTGCCAAGTGTTCCACTGTGCAGTGTGGCATTATTAAGTGTGGAGATGAGGTAAGAAACAGCAGCCAAGGCAAACATGGCTCCAGCACTTGGTGGTGTCTTTGGAGTGAGTTTGCCAGGGAATACACCAGACACAGAGTCAGAATCCAGGAAGGGACAGACGTGTCAGCTGCAAGGCACATATCTATGTGGCTGTTATGGCTGCACATAATCTCGTTTTTTGAGGTCTTGTCAGCGCATGAGTGGTTGATGGGGTTGATGACTTCTTTCTCAATGAAGAATGACTCAAATGTCTTTTCTGCAAGCTAGTGCTAGAGCTTAAGTTTGGAGATTCCTGAGGTAGATGTAAGTAGAATAGTTGCTGATTTATTTACTCAGATTTTGATGCTTTGAAAAGAGCTATGGGCAAAATACTCAGAGACTTACAAGAAATGGAAAAAGAAAGAGGAAGGATGGAGAACTTGAAAGCAAGGAAGGAATGACATTGTGATGGTCTAGTCCCCTGACCTATGTGACGATAACTACCTATTGTCCATTATCTCAGATAGTAGGTTTCTTTGGTTGTCTGTGGGTCTGGGATATCTTTTTCATTTTTACGTGGTCTCCTTAATGCTTTGTGGAATATTGTAAACATTTACTTTAAAAAAAAAAATTTGGGGGGGTCAGAGTCTCACTCTGTCGCCCAGGCTGGAGTGCAGTTGCATGCTTATGGCCACCACAGCCTCAACCTGTTGGGCTCAGGTGATCCTTCCACCTCAACCTTCCAAGTGTCTTGAACCACAGGTGCAAGCCATCATGCTTAGCTAGTTTTTTAATTTATTGTAAAGGCGAGGTCTCGCCAAGTTGCCCAGGCTGGTCTCAAACCCCTGAGCTCAGGCAGTCCTCTCACCTTCACCTCCCAAAGTGCTGGGATTACAGGCAGGAGCCACCATGCCCGGCCTGTAAAATTTTACTTATTTATTTACATATATATTTACTTACTTATTTTACTATATACCTAGCATAGAGACACACCTAGTTGGGTACTTCACAAAGAGATACGAGTTACCATAGCTACGAACTTGTATTTATTTGATAATAAAAATAAAATGAAAAAAGGGAAAAAAACTCTATTTGGCAAAAAATACATACAATGTCTGGATAACCTTAAGATGTTTAATTTAACACAATTTTTTCCTTAATATATAGCCCTGTTAAGTGATATAAGTAGGAGAAATACAATTATGCAATGAAGTAGCTAATTTGCTTGGTTAGACTCCTCCAGACTAGCCCTAGCTCAAAACATCAGATTCTAGTGTTGTCTATAAGAAAGTATCCCCCAATTGACCACCCTCCTACTGGGAGACATAACTTTTCTCCAGCATCAAGTTGCCTTTGGTTTTTAGATGGGAAGTCTTGGGTATATAACTCTTTCTTTACTGTTTCTCTCCAGGTCAGGCCCCCTGGAAAGGAAATGGGCCAACATTTATCTCTGTCTCATGGTCTCCATGTAGACTGGTCCAAAGAAAGTACTACTAGGCATCAGAAACCTTGAATTCTAGTCCTGGCCCAGTCACTTTTTTCAGATGCAGGAAAACTGACTTCATTTCCCTGGAACTCAGTTCCTCATGGGTATAAAGAGGTATACTACTTTCTCTGATACTTCAAAAGACCATTTTCTGACTTGCAGGTGATGTCATGGAAAGAGAGAAGGCTTTGGAGTCAGCCAAATCTGGTTCATTCTTCAACAAAAATTTATTTAGCATCTACTGTATGCCAGGCACTGTTCGTGGTGCCAGAGTTGCTGACCACATGAGGCTCACATTTTAACGAGAGGGGCCGATATTAGTTAGCTTGTGGCCTTGGGCAAATCACTTAGCCCCTCTAAGCATGTGTCTCCCATCTATAAGATGGGTATTATAGTAATATTTCAAGATTTGTTGTTAGGATTAGACATAATGGCATTTAAAGCACCTATTAGACACTTTGGGTTCAATTAAATTATGTACTAAGTACTACGTAATACATGAGAACATGCTTTTTTCAAGTGTGTAATTCTATCCAGATATGTACATTACTGTTTTGTTTTGTTTTGTTTTTTTTTGAGTTGGAGTCTCACTCTTGCCCAGACTGGAGTGCAGTGGCCGCTCCTGGCCACCGCAGCCTTGACCTGCTGGGCTCAGGCGATCGTCCGCCTCAGCCTTCCAAGTAGCTGGAACTATAGGCGTGCGCTACCACGCCCGGCTAATTTTTGATTTATTGTAGAGATGAGGTCTCGCCAAGTTGCCCAGGTGGGTCTTGAACCCGTGGGCTCAGGCAATCCACTCACCTCAGCCTCCCCAAGCGAGGGATTACAGGCTGAGCCACCGAGCCCGGCTGCATTACTGTTTTTTATCTCTCTTTCATACTGTGTGGCTTTAAAGCCCTAGACTATCACAAAATTTCACTGTAGATTTCATAAATTTCCTTCTCTTTACTTCCTTAAAAGTAACTTCATATATCAAAGAAAGACTTTTTTATCTACCACACATTAAATACTAGGCACTGGGATATGGAAATCAACGAGACTTTCCAGGCCTTACTTAGGATCACAACTGTAAATGCTTGGATTTCATCAGGACTCTTACTTTTGAAGTGCATATTCTTCTGCAGTTTATATCAGTTATTGACTGTTTAGAAAGAAAGAAATCAAAAAAGGAAAGCAGCCCTCTACTTAACAAATAGGCTAAGCTAACGTTTTATGACAGAGACCTAAAGCTCTGTCTATAAGACCCCAGCAATCTCACTCTATTCAAGGCAAAATAGGTGGCAGAACACATGTTTCCAAGAGCTGCCCTAGAGGTAAAATTTCAATCTATCAATATCTTTTGCAACAAGAGAAAATCAATTATTTACTGTATCCAACCACATGACCAGCCTTGTTACAGATATTCAGAGGATATAAATAAAAACAAGAAGGTACAGTTCAGTAGGAGACATGATACCTGCCCTCGAGGCAGGAGGTAGAATGTGTTCATTTGTTTATTTACTTTTTTGAATTGGAGTCTCACTCTGTCGCCCAGGCTGGAGTGCAGTGGCATGCTCACCACCACCAAAGCCTCGACCTGCTGCATTCAGGCGATCCTTCCACCTCAGCTTTCCAAGTAGCTGGAACTACAGACACGCATCACCATGCCTGGCTAATTTTTTTATTTATTGTAGAGATGAGGTCTCACCAAGTTGCCCAGGCTGGTCTCGAACCTGTGGTCAGGCAATCCTCTCACCTTAGCCCCCCAAAGTGCTAGGATTATAGGTGTGAGCCACCACGCCCGGCCTCATTTATTTATTCAATAAAAATCTGTTTAGTAACCATGGTCTTTGAGGAATTGTACTGAGTGCGGGGTCTATTAAGTGGGAAAACCAACAAAGTGGAAGAATATTGAACACCTATTGTGTACCAGGCACTATCACTTTACATCATCTCAATGTATTCTTCCATTAGCCCTAAAAAAAGCGTTGCCGTCTTTGACCTCAAGGAGCTCACTGGCATGTGATAGGACAGAGAAGGACAATACACAGTGTGAGAACCAATGACATTAAGGAACAGGCCTAGAGCAGGTGAGCCCAGTAGAGGAGGGAATGATTAACTATCCCTAGAGGACAAAGACTGACTTTACAGAGATTGTAGCATTCTAGTTTTTCAGCAGGAGCAACACATGTGTAAGAGATCACTACTAGGTAGGCAGGGATACAGGTAACAGACAGATAGGGATTGATACCACAGACTGTAAGTGCTGCAGGAGCTGGCAAAGCTCCAAAGTTCTCAGAGCACCAAGTTCCCATTCCCTTCCTAAGCATTTACCCAGAGTAGCTGCCTCAACTGAGAAGCACCATTTCCCTGAGCCCAATTTATGGTGCACTTGGGGCCTCATTTATAACTCATCCTTGGTTTTAGGAAGAAAATCGTTTCCTTCTGCTCCGTGCTCTGTTTTAGAGCCAGGAGCTGATCTTTGCTCGGATTTCATGCTAGATCTCGATTTGTCTCATTCTGACAAGATTTAGGGCTGAGAAATGGGAAATCCATCTGATCCTCTCTATGTCCCACGATCGGCTTCTGATGGATAAAGACGGGCTCGTGCCTACCTACAATCCCGACACTCTGGGAGGCTGAGGCAGGAGGATCACTTGAATCCATGAGTTTGAGACAAAGAGGCTTTCTTGACGCTTTTCTTCTTTCATCTGGAAGGTGATATAAGATGTAGGTTAAGCACTAAAGTATGGAGCCAGATAGATATATTAAGTTCAGATCCCAGATCTGTCCTCTTATTAGCTAGGTGATCTTGGCATTGAATCTCTTCATCCAAATTTGGATCTCAGCATTAACCAAACTCTGAGAGGTGAGATACAATTCTAAATTTGGAGCCCACCAAGAGAGAATTCAGAGAGGGCACCTTTACTCCTCTAGTCTTTGAATCAACAGGTATGACTCAGTGGTCATATCTACAGCTATAAGGCCATAGAAAAAGAGAAAGGCAGGCACAGCCTGGATCTCTAACTAGTTTTCTCTTCATTGCCTCATTCAGCAATCTAAATATCTGATCCTTGAGAAAATTGTTAAGAGTTTTTTTTGCAATAAATAGTATGCAGGCCCTACTACATCTTGAAGGTCTGTGGTTATATTCAGAAATGGCCTTTATTGAAATAGCTAAACTTGTAAATAGGTAGGAGGCTAGA
>CAUYQG010067821.1:0-19488 GCA_963574415.1 Tarsius wallacei
CCCACTTTTCAATCTTATTTCTTAAGGTATGGGCATTTAGGGTTCTGAATAGGAATTGGTTCCCAGTTCCAATTTCCATAAGTGTGTCTCCTGTGTTTTCTAAGTTTGAGGTTTTACGTTTAGGTCTTTGATTCATTTAGCGTCAATTTTTCTGTATGGTGATAGGTAGGGGTTCAGTTTCAATCTTTTGGACGTGACCAGCAGTTTTCCCAGCACCATTTTCTGAATAGGTTCTCCTCTCACCAGTGTTTATTGTTGGAGGCTTTGTCAAAGATGAGTTGGTTGAGAAATTGAGGCTTTGCTTCCGGAAACTCTATCCTGTTCCATTGGTCTATATGCCTCTTCTTGTACCAATACCAGGCTGCTTTGAATACTGTAGCCTTATAGTAAAGCTTGAAGTCTGGAAGTGTGATACCTCCTTCTTTGTTTCTTTTGCTAAGGACTGTTTTAGTATTCATGGTTGTTTATTTTTCCATATGAATTTCTGTATTGTCATTTCCAGGTCTGAGAAGAATAATGTTGGTAGCTTAATGGGTATTGCATTGAATCTGTAGATTACCTTTGATAGGATGGACATTTTAACAACATTGATTCTTCCTATCCATGAGCATGGAATATTTTTTGTGTCTTGCATTTCTTTGAGCAGTGTTTTGTTATTCTCATTGTAAAGGTCTTTCACTTCTCTAGTTAGGAAGATGCTGAGGTGTTTCATTTTTTGTGTGGCTATTGTGAATGGGATTGTGCTTTTAAGTTGGGTCTCTGCCTGCTTGTTGTTGGTGTATAGGAATGCAACCATCTTTTGCACACCTATTTTGTACCCTGAGACTTTGCCAAAGTCTTTTATCAGTGCAGTTTTTGACAGATTCTCTTGGATTTTCAAGGTATAGTCATATCATCAGCAAAGAGGGATAACTTGACTTCCTCTTTTCCTATTTGGATAACCCTGATTTCCTTATCTTGTTTAATTGCTCTAGCTAGGACTTCCAACACAATGTTGAACAAGAGGGGTGAGAGTGGGCAACCTTGTCTTGTTCCAGTTTTCAGGAGAAATGTTTCCAGTTTTTGTTTGTTTAGCAATATGTTTGTTGTGGGTTTGTTGTAAATGGCACTCACTATTTTAAAGTATGTTCCTTCTATACCTAGGTGTTTGAAGATTTTTATCAAGAAGGGATGCTGGATTTTATCAAGCTTTTTCTGCATCTAATGAGATAATCATGTGGTTCTTGTTTTTACATCTATTGATGTACTTAATTACATTTTTGGTCTTGTGAATGTTGAACCAGCCCTGCATCCTGGGGATGAAGCCTACTTGGTCATGGTGGATGATTTTTGGGATGTGTATTTGGATCCGATTTGCTAGTATCTTGTAGAGGTTTTTGCATCTATGTTCATAAGGGTTATTGGCCTATAGTTCTCTTTTTTTGTTGGATCTTTACCTGGTTTGGGTATCAGTGTGATGTTGTTTCGTAAAATGATTTGGGGATAATTCCTTCTTTCTCAATTGCCTGGAATACTTTCAATAGGATTGTTATCAGCTCCTCCTTGTATGTTTTGTAGAATTCTGCTGGAAAGTCATCTGGCCCAGGGCTTTTTTTGTAGGTAGTTGTCATATGACAGAGTCAATTTCCTGGGTTGTTATTGGACTATTTAGTGTCTCAATGTCTTCTTATTTCAACCTGGGGAGATTGTGTGACATCAGATAGTCCTCCATTTCATTTAGGTTATCAAGTTTGCTTCCATATAGGTGTACATAGTAATCTCTGATAAGCTTTTGTATTTCTTCAGGGTCACTTGTGTTTATTTGGGTTTTTTGCCTTTCAGATACATTTCACCCACCTAGCCTCTCTGTCTCCAACAATGTAATAGAGGGCCTGGATTATCACTCCTATGCCAATGATATCAGCTGGGGTACAGGCTAAACTGCTGTAGCAAATAAATCAGAAAATGCAGTCACTCAAACAAGCTGGACGTTTCTTTCTTTTTCATGTAACAATCTAAAGCTAAGAAGCACCAAGCTGAGGAGGCAGCTCTCACTGAAAACACCCAGGGATTGTAGTTCCTTACATCTTCTTCTGCCATCCCTGAGGCATTGTCTCTAACTCTTGATCCAAGGCCCTTCAGGTCCTCATTTGATTTCTGTCTGCAAGAAAGGAGACTGAAAGGCAGTAGAGAGAAGGTAATTTTGTTTTGGGCAATTGAACTAGATATCGGCCCCTCCAGAATCACTCTCTGTTCTGCTCTGTGCCTTGGAGGCTGAACTCTATAGATTTCCTTGCCCTCTGGCTTCCAGTTTAGTTCAGCCAATGGGAGACACTACTAAGAAATCAGAGGATAGGGAAGGAGATCAGGGTATTGAGTTCTCCGGCTCTCCACTAGCTGGGAGCTGTCTGTGTCCCTTTATTGAAGGCCACAGCTCCTGTGGATGGCCCACTCTGTGTAGTTCTCTCTGGGTTTGTAGCTGCTCCCTCTCCTGCCTCTAAGGCCTGGGGAGGGTAGTAGCTCCCTACTGTTGCTACCCTAGGGGTACTGCATCATCTCGTGTCTTTTCCTAAACCCTGCCTGCAGTGTCTTCTGACACCAACTACCCAGATTTCGGTCAAACGTCACAGGTTAAGAGCACAATCTTCCATAAGATTGCCCTCACTCAGACACCAGCTGCAAATTTGGGGTTTCCCAGACTACCCTCACTTCTGACCAACTGGCTACAAATCTGGGGATTCCCACTACTCCCTCAGGTTCAATAATTCTAAAATAACTCGTAGAATTCAGGATAGCTCTATACACATATTAGCCAAAAGATACAAATCAGAACCAGCCAAAGGAAGATTCGCATAGGTCAAGGTCTGGGTAAGTGTCCCAAACACCAAGCTTCCATCATCCTCAGGGACCCATTACCCTTCCAGCATATCAATGTGTGACAATATGCCCAGCATGAACAACCAGGGAAGTGCACTTTAACTTTAATTGGGGTTTCATTTCAAAGGCATGATTGATTGAATAATTGGCTATGAGGTTGAACTCAATCTTTAGCCTTTTATCTGTCTCCAAGGTAGGGCTGATATCACGTGACTAAAAACCTCAGTTCTCTAATCACAAAGTCAGACTTTCTGGCATGGCCAGCCCCCATCCTGACACTAATTTGTCTTTCATTAGCATAAACTACCTAGGGGCTGTTAGTCACCTAAACCATCAGATGTGGTCTAAGTGGTCATCTATGAATAACAAAGATACTTCTTCCTCTCAGGAAATTCCAAGGATTTGAACATGACCTCTCAAGAACCAAGAGCAAAGGCCATCAAATTCTTTATTACACACTATCCACACCTTTGTAAACTGTGCCTTTATTAAGTTCTCATCAATTTACCCAGTTGGAGAGTGCCATCTCTTTCCAGCTGGGACCTCAGCTCACACAAATGAAACTAAAATTTAATACATCACTCCTGGCACATTCCATTCATGAGCGCTTAGTTGTATGGCCATATCTACTGCAAAGTAGCCTGGGAAATATAGTCTTTGTCTGAATATCAATGTACTACCTAAAACTCTGTCATGGTGGAAGAAAGAAAGGATGTATTAGAGAGAGTAAATCGCAGTCAGAGCTGGGTGCTGTGGCACATACCTATAGCTCCAGCTACTTGGGAGGCTGAGGCAGAAGGATCACTTGAGCCCAGGAGTTCAAGTCCAGCTTGGGCAACATAGCTAGACCCTGTCTTTTAAAATAACAACAACAACAATACTAATGATACAGAAGTCTGTCACACTGTGCTAAGCACTAGCATTTTAAAATTGTTGCCAGTTTGATAGGCAAAAGATGGCATTTTGTCTTTTTACTTTGCAATTTTTTGCCTATCAGAAAGGATAACCATCTTTTATTTGTTTTTATTGGCTGTTTGTCTTTATTTTACGGTGATTCAGGTTTTTGGTTCATTTTCCCATTGACTTTCTAGAGTGTTTTATTGATCAAATGAGCTCTTTTAGGTTTAAAGATAACTCTTCTCCGTCAAAGCAACTTTTAAAAAACCTATTTCAAAAACGAAACACAAACCACAGTCTAAAAAGTCTTTGAAAAGTCTTACTTCATAGAGCCTCGGGTTGCCAAGCAGCTCTCCCTGGCGCTTACTCGGGCTGGACCCACAGGTGTCTCTCCTCAGTCTCCTTCTGTGAGTTCCAGTTCTCTACCTGGCAATTTAGCACGCCATCACCTGAGAGCAGCTGAAAGAAGCATACGCTATGTCATCAGATAAATGACGAGTCTCTCTTTCCAGGTTCAAATCCTATGTCAGGGGCCAGGACATGGGCACCTAATTTGCAACCTGTTTCCTGAGAACAGGAGATTATCATGACTCTAGAGGCCCAATGAATATCAGCCCTTTTGGTGCAATTCTGTCAGATGCCTGCTTCTGGAGAGTTCTGGCTAGCCCAGTCAAGAGGCTGTGACTGCACAATATACCACCTTACAAGTCTTAGTTTGGGTCTCTCCCAAAACAGAGCCTGAGATGAGGACTTGTAGACTGGGTCTGGAGGTAATACTGGGAGACTGGAGCAAGGAAGAAGGAGCAATGAGCCAGAGGAAGAGGATGCACCAGGAGAGGGCATGCTATTGGATGGGGTAGATGTCAGTCACCCTTGCAGGGAGCTCCCTAAGGAACTGTAGAGAATGTACCCAAGAATTGTGTCTTGTTGGGGCTCAGAAAACAATACCCTAACACGAAGACCTCAGAAGCAAAAGCTTTTCTCTGATCTTCTCCTCCCTCCTGTCTCTCAGTCCCATTCTCCCTCAAGGCTGGCCATAGAAACCAGAAAGCCTCTTTCCTAAGGGAGATCACAGAAACCAGAATCTTTTCCCCAAATTCAGTCATAAAACCTAAAAATATTACTCCAACGTTCCTTCTGCCTTTCTGTGTAAAAACTGGCATAAACAAATGATCTGACCTACCTTGTAGGTGCAGAAGGGGTCCTGCCCCACACCCAGAAGGCAGGAATGCTGCTCAAAGAGGCCAAGAAGAATCTAGACAGATAGCTCTTGCTGGGTTTCTCCACTCAGTCTACTCACATTAGAGCATACCCTTTTCATCCAATTCTATTTCTACACAACTGTCCATAATTTTGTTAAACCTAAGCATAAAAATGGACAATTTTTTTTTTTTTTTGAGTTGGAGTCTCACTCTGTCACTCAGACTGGAGTGCAGTGACCATTCCCGGCCACTGCAGCCTCAACCTGCTGGGCTCCAGCAATCCTTCCGCCTCAGCCTTCCAAGTAGCTGGAACTACAGGCACGTGCTACCATGCCCAGCTAATTTTTTGATTTATTGTAGAAATGAGGTCTTGCCAAGTTGCCCAGGCGGGTCTCGAACCCACGGGCTCAGGCAATCCACTCACCTCAGCCTCCCAAAGCACAGGATTACAGGCTGAACCACCGAGTCCGGCTTAAAATTGACAATTTCCCCTGTATTTTTGGGTCCTCTTTCTGAAGGCTCCTGTATACATGTTAATAAAATTTGTATGCCTTTTCTCCAATTACTCTGCCTTTTGTGAGGTGATTTTTTAGTGACCTTTGGAGAATTTCCCTTGGCCTATATGGTCTCTAAAGGACAGCAGAGAGAGAAAGAGATATTTATCTACTGGCTTCTCCTACCCATCACTCCCATTGGCTGAAAGCTGACCAAAGGACTATTGACTCCTCTGGACTTTCCAGCTGTCTTGGAAAAACCCTAATTGTTCACCCCAGCTGTAGTTGAAATTAGAGGTAGGTCAAGCAGATCTGCTGTGTACTACAAATAGCATTGGTGGCACTGCATGTTTTTCAGTATGCAAATACCTCAACCACATACAGTACTAAGAAAAATATACATGTGCTTTGGGGAGGTTCACGCCCAAAGCTGTCTGGTACTCAGAAATATGGGTCATGGGGAAGGAAGAGCTGGAAGCTGAATCACATGGGAAGGAGTCTCCAGGTGGCAGAGTGTGTCAAATTCATATGAGGAATGGGACACGAGGTGTGAGAAAATGGAGCAACTTGACTGGCCATAGCCCTGGTAGCAGGGGCTGAGGATGCTGATACCACTTTCGACGACTAGGCAGCCTGACCTGAAGGGGAGACCACAGTGTTCCCAACCCAGGGGTGTTGGGGAAGTAGGGGGTGACATGTTCCATAAGAACAAGGTATCCACAAGCACACAAAGGATGCTTGTCTTGTGGTGATTATTCTAGCCTTTGAAAAGGTAAGCTGGGGAGTCCAAAGGCATTGGTAACTAATCACAGTATGACCATTAAAGTAGGAGTCAATTTTAGGACCTACAGAGGACAGAGGACATATGAGGAGGACCCCAAAACTGGAATTTATTTACAAAAAATTGTGTATTTATTCTTACGTGTTTAAGCTTCAGTCACCTTCAAAGTACCCACCATTTGATGCAATCCACCAATCAAGATGCTTTTTCCACTGCTCAAACAGTTTTTGAACTCATCAATTTTGATAACTTTAGTGCTTCTGCCATTTTTTGTTTCACCTCTTCCACACTGGCAAAAAGTTTCCCTTTGAGGGCTTTTTTCATACAGGGAAACAAAAAAAAGTCAATCAGGGTGAGATTGGGTAAATAGGGAGGGTGGGGCACAGAGGTCATGCTGGTTTTGATCAAAAACTGTTGAACACTCAGTGTGGTATGGGTAGGTGCATTGTCATGATGGAGGAACCAGTCACCTGTTTGCCACAACTCGGGACATTTCTTCTGCAAGCAACCTTCTCAGAACTTCCAGATAAAAACTCTGCTTCATGGTTTGATCTAGAGGAACAAATTCTGTGTGTACTACAAAGGGCCTACCCTCCAAAAGATAATTCTGGGGTCTTTGGGGGTCCCCCCTTATATGGAGCCACACTGGGTACATTCCAGGCTGTGTTTCCCAGCAGATGATTTTAAGGAAAATGACAGGATGGAGGGGGATCCTCGAGATGAAAAGAATTTAAAAGAAATATTAAAATTTTTTGAGTGGTCAAGACTAAACTATAGTGTCTAAGTATGTCCACTTCGATGGAAGGATGGATGGACAGATAAATGGCCAAATGGAGGGAGGGATGGATGGACGGACAGACAGACAGACAGGTAGGTAGATAGATGAATGGCCAAATGGATGGATGGATGGATAGATAGATAGATAGATAGATGTCAAATAAATAATTATGGTGGAAAATATATCAAGATGTCACTGGTAGTTAATGTCTAGAGGTGGACTTTTTCTGACTTTTGTTTTCTTTCACCTTTCTGTGCTGTGTGGATCTTGTACAATGAATCTGTTTCTGATAAATCATTTAAATAAATGTTACTTTTATTTATTTAAAGCTGATTTTATTTTAGGAGAAAGAAAAGAATAAGGCTCACAGAGTCACCACACCAACCCCAAGCCATCTGACCCCAAGTCCCCCAGCCCTGCCCTCCTGACCAACCTTTCATAGTGGCCACATACATTGAGCTCTCCCTCTAGGCCACAGACTCTGGCATCAGCTTCTTTATTCCTCCTATCTACACTGTGAAGTAGATATTTCCATATCTATTTAGAGGATGAAGAAACTGAGGATCAGAGAGATTAAACTTATTGCCTTTAACTGGGTCCTTAATTCCTAAATTACATAACCTCACCCAAAGGGACTCGTGTTTGGAATCTTTTGCCTTATTTTTCTTGTAAACTTTAAACAATGACCACTTTTAGCAGAGTTCTCAGAAGGAAGAACCATATGCACAGCCAGTCTTTTTCATGAATATATTCATTCTTTCCTAAAACTCTCTCAAAGTTTTGGCATCCCAAGTACACCCAAAATTATGTGTTAAGAGGAGACCTCCCATTTTAAAAAGGTCTTACTATTTTGTTACTGATATTAATGCTGATTCAGGGGACAATAATGAACTCACGCACAGAAAAGACCATGGTCCTGTAAGTGTGCCAGGCCCATTGGACAGAAGCCTAGGAGTATCTCTGAGGCTGGATCCAGGGGTCGGCTGTGGCAGCAGCCTCTGGCTGGGCTTAGTGAATCTGTCCCTAGACTGTCAAAGACACAGAGGTCTCCCTGACACTCTGAACAAAGGAGGCCTTTTCTGAATGAATGGTGGTGGGGCGGGGCGGGGGGGGGGGAATAATGCGGGCAGGTCTCCTCCCGGGCTGCAGAAGTGCCAGGGAGTGGTCACTGGCCAAGAGCCCTCAGCATCCTCAGCTGAACCTATCATCCTGCCTTGAACCTCTGAGGCCCCTGACTGAGTTACTAGCACTGCCACCCCCCAGGCCCTCAGGCCAGAATCGGGACACATCGTTGACTCCTCTCCCTTTCCCCATCATCCCACCCATGCCACCTCTACATCTCACAGCATCTCCCACCTAAGCTGGACAACATGTTCTCCCCAGAGACACCAACACAGCAAGTGCTTACTGCACCCAGGCACTGTGCTAAGCACTTTGCACATTTCCACTCATGTAATTCTCATAACCCCATGATGTAGATGCTATCATGAACCCTGTTTTTCAGACGAGAACACTGGCCCCAGTACTTCTGTCAGTTGCCCTACATCACAATGCTATTAGCGGTGAAGCCCGGTTTCAAACCCAGGCAGCCTGGATCTAGGGCCCATGTGCTCCACCGCAGGCTTGGTGAGAGAGGAAATGAGGGCTCTGGAATCAGACAGGTAGGGCTTGACTCTCAAGGAGCTTTCTGCGAGCTGCGTGATCTTAGGAAAGTCACCTAGAGATTCTCCTGAGTCTGTTTCTTCATCTGTACAATGGGAATACTGACCTTGCCTAGGGTGGTGAAGAAGGTGCATCCCATACAAGGCAGTGCTCAGCGAATGTGGGCCACTATCTCCTTGCTGACTGCCCCTCCTGCCTTCAACCCCTTCCCAAGCACCACCCAACAGGCTGAGTAATCCTTCTAAAATGCCACCTGGATCCTTGAATTCTTCCCTGATTGAAACCTTCCACATCTCTCCAAAGCTTCCCGTTGCTCTCCGGCTGAAGGTTGGCTTATGACCCGCGATTCCAGCCTTCCCAAAAGGGCCCACGCACTCCCCAGCCTTACCCTCCTCCCATTCACTTCCTGCACTTGCCTTTGCCCTGAAGAACCGGCTCCTCCACCCCCTTGCCTCTGCACATGCTGTTCCTACCTCCTGGGAAGCAATTCCATGAGCTCCAACCAGGCTGGTACCATCATGCCCAGTAAGCAATCTCCAGTTCATACCTTAAGTCTAACATCGAAGGTCCCCACATTTTGTGGTCCCCTTCTTTGGGGGGATTGGCCAACACTCACCCCCTCCACTCCTGCCTTGTGACACCTTTATTATCATGCTCTCTGTGTCATAAGGAGCCATGACTTTTGTCTCCCCTGTTAGAATGTAAGCTCTTTGGGACGGAGGATCGGGATACGGAACCACCCATTGGGTACCATGTCCACTACTCGGGGGGGATGTGGGAGGAGGGTTTGTCAGAAGCCCAAACTTTGACTTCACACAATAGGCTTATGCAACAAATCCTCACATGTACCCCACGATTCTAAAACAAAATAAAGATAATATTGGAGATTTATTTTTAAATCCTAAGTGGCCCTAGTCCTAGGACCCTAGATCGTCTTGAAACTTTTTGTCTCTCTAGGGGTAGAGGAATGGACAAGGAAGCCCTGACACTGAGGTCAGGAGTGCCCCTCATTTGAAGACACCTTTGGTGGAAATTTGCCCAGCTCACAAGGTTCCCCTGTTCCCAAAACTGTTGTCCCACCCAGAGGCAAGCAGTCTCCCTTGGACACAGTTGATGAGACTGCAGGTGGTGGCCCAGATGGTCTAGTCTTAGCAGAACCACATCCAAAGACACAATATCCAGCCATTAAATACTAATCTTTTTTTTTTTTTTGAGTCAGGGTCTCACTCTGTTGCTCAAGCTGAAGTGCAGTGGCATGCTCACAGCTCACTGCAGCCTCGACCCCCTAGGTTCAGGTGATCCTCCTGCCTCAGCCTCCTGAGTACCTGTCTAAAGGCGCATGCCATCATGCCTGGCTATTTTTTTAAAAATAAAGATGAGGTCTTGCTATGTCACCCAGGCTGGTCTCAAACTCCTGGGCTCAAGCAATCTTCCCACCTCTGCCTTCCAAAGTGCTGGGATTATAGGTGTGAGCCACTGTGCCTGGTCATCAAATAGTAATCTTAAAAGAACCTCAGTCTTTGCCTGAATTTTATGAAGAACGTTAGAAGGGATGCAGACTAGGACTCACAATAGCCCCTCTCCCTGGCCCCCCTCTGCTTCCCCACCTCACACAGCAACTGTCCCCATCTTCCACACTGAATCCTCACGTTTCCCCTTTGGTTGTTACTTTTCTCTGCCTTCTTCTGTCTTCTCGGCCTCCCAGCCTCCCTCTCGCCTCTTGCCGCCTCCCCTTCCCATCTCCTCTCAGCTCCTGCCCCTCTATTCCACTCTCTCGATCATCACGGAGCAAGATCTGGAAACCAGGTGGCAAAGGGTAGACGGAGGGCAGGGCAGGGGCAGGAAGTGCACATGACATTGGCACATGGATAAATATGGTGCCCACGTGTACACAGGGGACCCACTCCATGAGCACCGGCACTTTCTTCCATCACCCTCTCATTCCTGACACACTATAGTCTCACACACTATTTGCATATCATTACCATATTTATGCTCGGTTCTTGCAACCATTCTATGTCACCTGTGTAGACTCCAACATGCAAAATGACCTACAGACACCCATAGGTGGGTGCACACAAGCACACATACTTGGGCACACATGTCCACACATGGACAGAATGGCAACACATGGGCGTGTGCCCTGTTAGAAAAGCGTCATCACTGCAGACCCCACTGCTCCTTGTGTGGTCCTCCACGGCCCCTGGCCTCCCCCCAGCACTCTCCCTGCACCATGGTCTGCCCTGCCTGAGCCCCTCCAGCGCCTCTCCCTCCTGCACATTATTCCTTTTTGCCCCTTCCTGAACTCAGCTCTGCCACCAGCTTCTGTAGGGACCTTGCTATTTTTACAGCTGCAGGGAACAAACTCTCACAGAAAAGGGATGGTTTTGCTAAGAGGGCAGGAGCCTGATGCCTGGAGCCACTGCCAGCCCAACCCCAGAGGGACAAGGTTTCTGGTTCAGCTGAGATGGTGACTCTGGTCAGCCAGGACTGGCCCTGGGCCCACCCAAGGGACCTTCCCTGGCAAGCTGGCTCAGTGGAGCTGCCAGCCCTCCCCTTGGGACTGGGAACACCCTGGGCTTACTCTGGGCTCTGAACCCAGAGACCCGGAAACCTGCAGTCAGGGAAGGGGATTCTGCACCAGTGGGAATGTAAGCAGATCCTGGAATTCTCCCTGTTTTACTTCCCCTGTTAGGCAAGTAGTTCCAGGGCTCTGTTCATTTGTGAGGATCAGAAGACTTGCAGGGTGGGTCACAGGACCAAGGGGCCTACCCAGGAGGATAAGGGGAGGGGCTGGTCCTGGAGATCTTTGCGTGTGAGAGAGAGACAAAGAGACAGACAGACAGAGATCGAGAGAGACAGAAAGAGACAGAGAGAGCCAGAGAAAGAGAGAGAGAAAGAGAAGGAGAGACAGAGACAGAGAGAGAGACAAAAGGGGAGAAGCAGAGTATGTCTTATGGTGGTCAAGTCCCCATCAGAGCAAAGGCCAGGGAAAATTGCCTCCTACAGGAAGGTCCATCTGGCCATCTCATTCCCACCCCGTGCCCTCTCACTGCAGTGGGTCTGACAGAGATGTTCCTCCCACCAGCCGGCATCTAGCTGGACAGACCTAGTGTGACATCAGATGCTCCCCTTCCAGGGTCCCTTTTCTGCCCCCTCACCTCTCAGACCACAAGCAGCCTCCTAGGCCCCTGGGCCCCTGCTAAGAGTTGTTGACAAGATCGGGCGCCTCAGAGTCCTTGTCTGAGCCAGGAGTGTCCCCGGGAGAGCCAGGGGCACCTTTCCTGACCCAGGGCCTAGGGAGCAGTCTCTGAGGGCTCCCCCAACACAGCCGCCCTCTTTCTGCTGCAAAGCAGAAATGTTGACTTCAGTGCAAATAACTCATTATTTCGCTTTCCAGACCAGAAAGCCCCACATATGGAGTTAATTCCCTGCCCTGACATAGGCTAGTGCCAGCCAGAACTGGGAGTTTCACTTAATACCCACCAGGCATCATTGTTTCCAACACAGGGTTAATTAGTCCCTGAGAGCCTCAAGCCAAGGGAGGCTGCTTTGGACTGGGAGTCTGGAGACCCAGACTGTGAATCTGCATCTGTGTGAGCTTTATTAGGCTAGGTCCTTCCCCTGTTCAGGCCTCAGTTTTCCCATCTGCAAAATGAGCAGGTGAACCTGGATGATTTCTAAAGTCCTTTCTGGCTGGCTTGAAGTTTCCATGACATTCTGAGATGCTGACATTCTTTAACAGCCTGCCACGGTCTAAGGTGATGTTCTAAGTCATTCCATGACATTTACAGCCATCTATAGTACTCTATGATGACACTGGAAGGTGGTCCTTGATATCTGATGACATTTACAACAATCTACAGCATTCTATGACATCTTTTGACATTTACAAGAATTCACGACACCCTGTGACATTCTTTGACATTCCAGAACATTTTACGACATTCCTTGACATTCAACAGCACTCTGTGGCATTCCAGCCACGATATTCTGTGGCATTCTGTGACATTCTAAATTTATACCAAGCGAGTTTGCCTCTCTTCCAAGGGGGATCCCTCATTTAGCTAGAGAAGCCATATCTCCACTCCAGGACCCCAGTGCCCTAAAACTCTTCCTGCTCAAGATGCATGATCCCTCTGTGGGCAGAAGTCCTTCAACTTGGGCCAGAAGAGCCTTCTGGCCACTCCAAGATCTTGGCCTGGGCTTTGGGCTTGGGGTGAGGGGAATCTCTCCAGCGACAGTGGTCTTCCCAGGGCAATTTGCACCTGAAGAAATCTGTGCTCCCCTCCCCCATTGCCACTAGACTATTCCAGTAAATGGCTTTTACCTTTAGGAAAAGGAGGTCTCCTTGGCATAGTATTGAGTTTAAGCATACCAGATACTTGAACATTTTTAACCTATGGGAACAGAAATTTTATATGGATCAACTTGCCACAACAGAAAGAATGCGGGTTTGGGAATCAGTCCCAGGGACAGGTACTGGGGCTGCCATTTGTTAGCTGTGGAACTTGGGGCAACCTCACCAAATCTCACTTTCCACATTCATAAAAGGAGAAAATGAATTCTCTTCAGGGGGCTGTAGGGGATTCAATAGAATAGTGCAGGTAAAGGGTAGCACTGAGTGTCTGGAGCAGAAGGTCTCAAAATCTCTCTTCCCTTTATTACTTTCCCCTAAACAACAGGGGAACAATTCATGAATGAGACGGTGCAAGCTGAAAAAGGGTACCTAGGTTTTGGTCTTGGCCTGTTTCACTCTCACTGTGTATCCTTGTGAAGGTGATTCTGTTCTGTGGACCTCAGCTTTTCCATCTGTAGAATGGGTGGTTGATGATCAGATCCACTTGGCGGGCCCTTCCGGCTTTGTGGTCTGGGCTTCTCTGGTTGGGAGAGGATAGGGTTACAGAACAAGGAATCTTGAAGTCTGGCCAGGCAAGCATTGGGGGAGCAACAGGTCACCATGGTCTGTGAGGAGAGGACACTGGAAAGTGACTTAAAAGCCCAAACCTGAAGAAGAGCCTCTTTCTAAACTTTGAGAAGATGTTGGACTTTGTTGTAATGCGGTTGCTCCAGAGTTTTAGGAGAATGCCTCCACAGATCTCTGCTAAGGGGAATGGGCTGGTACCTCACCTGTCGGGCCCTGAGTGGTGGAAAGGACCCAGACTGGTGTGAAAACCTTAAGAGACTGCGCCCCCTGGTGGTAATACTCTGTCATTGCAGCACGGGGCTTCCAGCCTGGGGAGGTTGCCGCTCACCTGCTGATCATGACTCAGCCTGAGCCGGCAAATTTCTTTCTTGGGCGCACAGCTTGGGAAAAAGGTGACTTAAGAGTTGGTGCCAGCCTATAGGGCTGAAGGTTGGTAAAGACTCTTCATTAACCTCTTGGACAAATATTTATTGAACATCTACTATGTGCCAGGCTGTGCGTTGGGCCCTCAGATCCAGTGTCCAACAAGGCAAGGCTCTTGCTTGGAGGAGCTCACACAGTCCGGGGCTGGCTGAGGACCTACTGTGTGCCCCGTTCTCATCTTCTGGAACCCTCAAAGCTTCCATGAGGTGAAATTCTCATCTCTATTTTCCAGGCGAGGAAACTGAGGCCACACAAGCGTAAGGGGCAGAGTTGGGACTCAGGCTTGGATCTGGATAGTTCCCAAGCTGCCCATCACAGGAGATCTGTGGGGAAGAAAGCGCCTGCCGCTCCAGGCGAGTCCCTGGCCTCCTCCGGGAAATGGAGCCTGGGAGGTGCCTGGCGAATTAGACAGGGTAGGGGGTGTCCCGACGCCCTTGCCCTGTACCCAGTGGGACCTCCTTCCAAGGAGTGGGGGGTGCTCCCCGGGAAGCTGGCATCCTGGGATCCCGGGCATTGTTCTCATTGTCTCGGCCTTCCCTTTGTCTCCGGAGCATCCGGGGCTCGCTCCTCCCCCGGCGGAGATGAGGGCCAGCTGCCTGGAGAGCCGGGCCCGCAAGGCTGCTGCCGCTCATTAAGAGCCCTCACAGACGCCTCTCTCACGGGACTCCCCACCCCGGGGTCTAGGGGAGAGTTTGACACGAATCTAAAAATAGCTGCTGTTTTGTTCCTTTGTTGGAGGGGAGGGGCCGGCGGAGGGGCTCGGCTCCCCTTAATGACCTGCCCACAAAGAACAAAGCCTTTCCTTTGCGTTTGCTGTGCTTCCGGCGCCTGAGACGGAGCCAAAGGCGCCCCTGAAGGGCGGTCCTGTTGGCACAGGCAGGCCTGGGCCTCTGGGCAGGACTGCCCAGGCTCCGGCTGACTGTTGGGCACGCGGTGTGCAGTGAGGTCTGCGGACAGGGCTCTGTGGGGCGGGTTCTGTGACCCTGTGTGTGATGTCATACCACGTGGCTAGGCTGATGGAGCATGGGACGGCAGATGACCCTGTGAGGCTGGCCGTGGGCGGGAGACTGTGGATTGTGAGTGACTGAGCCCAGGGATACTGTGTGACTGTGTGCAGGCGACACTATCAGTGATTGTGTGGATGCCACTGTGGAAATTGCATGATTGTGCCTGTGACACTGCGGTGGGGCTGCACGTGAACAGATGAGGTTGTGAGTAACTGTGTGGCTTGCAGGTGACACTTGAGTAAGGGTTGGCTATTCATAGTGAGACTTACTAATGGGCAGATGACATTGTATCTGTTGGACTGATGTGGGGTGATGAGACTGACAGTGCAGGTGATACTCTGTGACTTCATGACTGTATTGGTGACACTGGGAGGTGGGGCTAACTGTGCAGATGACATCACAGGTGGCCCTGGAACTGTGCAGATATCATGACTGACCAAATGTCAGGGAAGGTGGCTGCTCCCGGGGCCCATCGGGGGCCTGCTCCAGCTTCCAGCCCCTCGAGCACCCCACTCTGGGCAGCTAGCTGAACTCTCCTCCTGATGGGGTCTTCGGACCTTCTCACCCGTGGCTGCCTTTGTCCCTTGGTGTCCCTCTTGCCTGCACCATTGGGTTTGTTGGATACAGCCATCTACTACCCAGCACTGGGAACGGCACTTGGGAGAACTGGACCAGAAGCGAACACGCCACACTCCTGCCAAGGCTTGTCCAGGAGAAAGGAGCCACGAGAGGAGCCTGGGAAGTGCCCAGGAGAACCTCAGCTTGATCTGTTAGGTTGGGTTTCTTTTAAAAGGGAGAACATGTGCATGCATTCCTCGTGTCCTTTGCAAAAAGGATCGAAGCGGATGTGACCAAAAAAGTTACTTGCTGTTCATCTAGGTGGTAGGACTCTGTGTGATTATGACACTGTTCTTTGTTTTTTCTGACATTTTCATCTCTGGAAATAATTAAACAAAAACAAGACATGCTCATGACAGAATTTGTTTTGCACAAACATGTCAGGTTACGTACCGAATGTTCCCCATGGATTATTTCACTGTTTACCACAACCTAGGAAGAAGGTAATACTAGCATTCCCTATTTTATAGATGGGGAAACTGAGGCTCAGAGGGGTTTATTAAGTTGTTTTCTACCATACACTGTGGTAGCCAGGATTCTAACCCAGATCTACCCACCCAAGGATAATTTTCATAGACTTATATGATCCCCTGCTTGCTCTTTCCTTCCTCGATGCTTTAAGCAAAAAAGGTAGATAAATAGAGTTTAAAAAATAAAACCAATAGAGTAAAAAATAAATCTCCCCAGGAACAGTCACTATTTCCAGTTGAACATAGATCCTTTCTATATATTTACGTGTGTGTGTGTGCGTGTGTGTGTCTCTCACAGGAACACAGATGTTAACTCACATTACAACTTAGAAAGGCAGGTAAACATTGTTTCTTTTTTTTTTGAGTTGGAGTCTCATTCCTTTGCCCAGGCTGGAGTGCAGTGGCACACTCATGGCCACCCTGGCGTCGACCTGCTGGGCTCCAGTGATCCTTCCACCTTATCCTTCTGAGTAGCTAGAACTGCAGACGTGCGCTACCATGCCCGGCTATTTTTTATTTTATTGTAGAGACCAGGTCTTGCCAATTTGCCCAGGCTGGTCTCGAACCCGCGGGTTCAGGCAATCCACTTGCCTCAGCCTCCCAAAGTGCTGGGATTACAGGTTGAGCCACCGAGCCTGGCCTGATTCTTTATTAATCTTCTTCTTGAGTCACACAGCCATTGGGCAGTGGGAAAAATTGAACTCTTCGTCCTACGTGGTTCAAAGCTGGCCTCCCCGTATGGACCAGTCCCTTGTTCTGCTTCGTTCCCAATGGTTGTACTTGAAGGGAAGTGTGGCTCAAGTGGCTTTGTGTCGAGGAGGAAGAGTTAGGGTCTTAGTGCTACTGTCTGCCTTCTTGGCCTCTGGAACGATGTCCCTCTCCCCAGGTAACTGTGTGCCCTCCAGGTGTTCAGACTGAAGTCTGAGACTGCTGTAATTCCCAGACTCCACCCAGAGCCTCTCTCATCCTCCATTCAAGCCATAGCACAACAGTCCCTGTCCAGTCTCTCTCTGCTCCAAAGTCACTCTCTCCTGCCATGGTGGCCCCAAGGCAGGTCTGCTGGCCCCCACCCAAGCTTCCGCACCACAGGGCAGTGCAGGAATGCTCAGAGTCTCCCTCTGCTGGCAACCACTGCCACTAAGGAGTTGAGCCCTGTGTCCCGGTATTAATGATCTACACTGCATATTAAATCAACCCAAATATAATGGCTTAAAACAGCTATAATCATTTAATAGTCCTCATAGTCAGGAATTTGGAGGTTGGGGAAACTTGGCTGAGCAGTTCTGGTTGAGTTGTTCCTGAGATTTCAGTAAGGCTGCAGTGATCCGAAGATTGGACTAGGGCTAGAGGATCCACCTTTAACTTGGCTCCCTCACATTCTAGCAAACTGGTGCAAGCTGTCAGCACCTCTCTCTGGGGGCCTCTTCACAGGGCAACCTGAGCTTCCTCACAGCATGGTGACTGGAAGCCGAGAGTGAGCATCCCAAGAGAACTAGGCAGCAGAAGCTACGTTGTCCCTATGACTTGGTTTTGAAGTCACATGACATCACTTCCACCATATTCTGTTGCTAAAAGGGCCAGCCCTGATTCAATATAGGAGAGAAATCTCAAGAACCATGTATGCTGTGAGATTTGCCCCTCCTTGCAAGCTAATAAGTGAGCCTGCCACAGCTTGGTGGATGCTGGTAGAAGACATGAGGCTCCTGCGTCTGACACAAGGGCAATTTGTGATCACAGCAATAGCATCAGCCAGAGTAGCAGCATTTTTTCATTGATTCCCAAGTCAGAATTCCCACAGCTCAACATGAAGTGGTCTAGCAATCACCTGCACACACAGCAGAATGTGTTATAGGAGAGGAAACCCGAGCTAAGGAAGCCCAAATCTCCTCTAACGGGCAGTGAATATGCCTGCCCTTGATTCTAGAGGGAGACTATGTCTGTCTTCCAAGGTTGTTGGAAATAACCTTGAGAAGATAGTCCAGAACAAAGAACAGTCCTTCTTTGCTCACAAGTCATGCCAAAATATTGAGAGCTCTGCCTTAATCTGTTCAAGCGGCCATGTTAAAAGTACCATACACTGGGTATAAACAACAGGAATCTATTTCTCACAATTCTGGAGGCTGTAAGTCCAAGATCAAGGTTTAAGCCAATTTGGTTCCTGGTGAGGGCTCTCTTTCTAGCTTACAGACAACCACCTTCTAGCTGTGTCCTCATGTGGTGGGAGAGCAAAAAGAGACCTCTCTTTCTCCTTTTCCTTCTTGGCTCCCAATCCTGTTGGACTAGGGTCCCACTCTTATAACCTGATTTAACCTTAATTTCCTTCTAAAAGCCCTACCTCCTACACATTAGGGGCTAGGATTCCAACATTTGAATGTGGGGGGACATAATTCAGTCTACAGCAAGCCTCATGGAGAATAGCATTTCAACAGGGACTGCCCAAGAAGGTGACCATCAGGGGTCACGTTGTAGTCTGGCTCCCCAGCCCAGGTTTTGTGGTGGCCTATGAGGCAAAAAGGTGGGCGTGGAAGCCATAGCCTCTCTGTTGTTAGTGATGACACCCTGTAACTGACATCCCTCCTCCAAGCCAGTCTCTGAAGGGAAACTGGGGCCCTCAGGTCCCACCGTGTGCTGCCCTGACTTTCCTGACTCTCTTTCCCTCCATCTTCAGAGTAGGCTTTTCCTAAGGTCACATCGTTCTTCCCAACTCTAATCACAGCTATGTATTTAATTGAGAAATAAGAACTACAGAAGTTTACTTTTGTCTGGCTGCTATATCCTACTTTTGAATGTCAGAAACTGAATTTCCTTATCTCTTTTTACTTAGTTATTTATTTATTTGAGTCAGGGTCTTACTCTATCGCCCAAGCTGGAGTGCATTGGCATGATCATGGCTCACTGCAGGTGATCCTTCTACCTCAATCTCACAAGTAGCTGGGACTCTAGGGATCACCTCCATGCCTGGCTAATTTTTTAAAACTTTATTTATTTATTTATTTATTTGGGTTAGATCTCACTCTGTTGCCCAGGTTGGAGTGCAGTGGCACACTCACGGCCACCACAGCCTCAACCTGCTGAGCTCATGCGATCCTTCCTCCTCAGCCTTCCAAGTAGCTGGAACTACAGGCGCATACCACTACACCCGGCTAATTTTTATTTATTTATTTATTGCAGGGACAAGGTTTCACCAAGTTGCCCAGGCTGGTCTCAAACCCCTGGGCTCAGGCAATCCTCTCGCCTAATCCTCTCAAAGTGCTGGGATTACAGGCTTGAGCCACAGCGCCCGGCCAAAAAGGTTTTTTTTTTTTTTTAATAGAAAGAGGTTCTTGCTATGTTGCGCAAGCTGATCTCAAACTCCTGGGCTCAAGCAGTCCTC